>BGPR01015989.1:0-18274 GCA_013235015.1 Araneus ventricosus
ATGTTCCGTAAGCCGAAGAGAAATCAAATAGTGCCTAAAAGAAAACGGTGCCCCGTTGAGGAACTTTTCCTTTATCAAGACGACAAAAAGAAGATAAAGGGATGTAGACAGATGATCAGCAGATCTATAAATCGAAAGGCAGTGCTGCTGTGTGTAGCAAATATATGTCCAAGATACTCACTATGTAATAATTGAGTCGCCATTACTAAAACAGAACATAGTCTAGAAGACCAGTTTGAAATGCCTTATCCATTGCCTCATGAACCTTGGACCGAATGTCCCATGCCACTTGTTATCGGTGGTTATTAGTTCGTCTTCAGTGTTCGCCTGTCCAAATAAGGCGTCGGGCTCTATACCGTGTACACAATGACTGCATTCTTATCGGTGATCTACTTCCGGAGCCCATATTCTATCATACGATCTCCGGAAGTAGTACTGGATCATGTTTACGGGTTGGTTTACATTTTGATTAATATTGGTCAGGCCTCTTATGGTACCTGATAGGAATTTGAGCCTATGCCTTGCTTCAGAAGAGACAGGGGTCTGAGATCATGATAAATCGACTGATTGCCTCATGGACTTTTCCAGTTTTAGTTTTCTTCCGTTCACACCACAATGTTTGTATTCTCAAAATGTTCTGGAAATCTTCAACGGAAATGTCTTATCTCCCACCGTCTCGCGCGCGTCATGAATTGCTAGTGTATTTCGTGTATTGTTTGTGGGCGGACATATAATAATTGTTAATTCCGTACATGCAGGTGAATGTATTATTTTTCCCTGCACTTAATTTTAAAAATAAAAAAAAAGTGCTTCTTCTTTAACTACGATAAAAGAATTTCTACTTTAACTTATAAGTCGCGCGAACCTTTACTTTTCACAAGCTTAATAAAAATGCCTAATAAGGTTTTTTTCGGGATTTCTCCGCTTCGAAAGCATAAAAGTCAGAGTGTAGATTTTAATTTTGTACGTTTGTCCTTTTGGTTCGCGATACTTTTTGCACAATTTTTGAACAATGGTCATCAGTTGAATTCACTAAAATATCTGTTAAGATCTTTAAGTAATCACTCATTGATAGTAAGAATATTTAGAGACAATAATAAACCATTTTTTTAACTTTTACTACCACTACCAAATTATTTAAAGATGTCTCGACACTACAGTTGAACTTAACATACATATATTTCAAAACTGGTTGGTTGTTGGTTCTATGGAGCAAGAGCCAGTTTTTACCATGCTGCGTCAAGCATTTGGTGAATGCAGACTTTTAGGAAGAATAACAATGAGTCACATACTGTATCGAAGAACGGACAAACATGGGCTGAAGTAAAAGAATAGCTTTTGGAATTCTTAATTTTGACTGTATTTTCAGGTTATTTTTGCGTTAGGTGTGATATAACATAAACTGTTGTCGTAAATATTAAAGAGATACATCCTTTATTTTATAAATTTCAGGTTCTGGAATGATCAATGTCGATCAGATCACGTCGTGTAGTCCGTAACTTAATACATCGGACAGTTGCTATAACTCGGGGAGTTATTACTTCACAAAACTGGTGTTGATGGAAATGTCTCGAGGAGTCGAGACATTTCCATTGACACCAGTTTTGTGAAGATCCGGTAATAACTCCCCAAGTTGTAGCGAGACATTTCCATCGACACCAGTTTTGTGAAGATCCGGTAATAACTCCCCGAGTTATAGCGAGACATTTCCATCGACACCAGTTTTGTGAAGATCCGATAATAACTCCCCGAGTTATAGCTACTGTCCTTTCTATAAAGTTGCGGACTGGACAAAAGTGAAAAATTCCGGTGCTGACAATAAATTATTTTGTGATTTTTAGAATTCGATGGAATTTACTTTAAATGCCTTCATTTATCCCTTTCTAGCCATTTCCAAAAATTAAACTAAGAAATCTTTTCCTATATCAGTTACAAATATCAACGTTTAGTAGAAATATTTTTTCCCATTAAAGAAAAATATTTTTCAGCTGAAAAAAGAAAACGATGTGAAAATTTTTAAAAAAATTAACCTTACTCGTTTTATTATTGTTCATAGTTATTACTTTTCTACCGTTTTATTAAAGTCGTTTGTGTTTTTGAAAATTCACTGCGTTCGGTATGAATGAGTTCAGTTAATTTATGAATGAAGGTTACGAATGCGTTGATCAAAATCCTTCAAAAATTTCACTGATGCCTTTAAACCTGTTTATTGCTCGAAGCAAACCGAATGTTTACCTTATCAGTGAGCTAGGTTAACTTAAATAAGTTTACTGAGATGAAACTCTCCAATTAAATATGCCGGCCCGAACAAAAGTGGGGCTTGGTGAAAAGTTAACAAATTCGTGCAACAGAATAATTTATTGCATTTTGTTATTTATTATATTGCACAGTTGGGAGCAGAAAGGACTAAAAGAATACATGAAAATGACAAATAAAGTTAATTTATTAATGAAAGTAAAAATCGTTAATAAATGAAATAAATACAATTTGATATGCGACTTATTAGAATAAGTTTAAAATATGTGTGTTTGTTTCATTTTATAGCAAACTCCGTTAATAATATCATAATGTAGTTTTTTTTGGTTAATTCGAATTCGATTAAACTGACTAAGGAGGTGAACCGTTTTTGACTGCTAAATCTCAAACAATTTTTTTTTATTATTATTATTTTCAATCTTGAGAAAGATCTTACTGTAGATACGAGGGTAATTGGAAAGGTCAATATGATTTTCAGAAAAATAACAAAATTTGGATACAATTCAAGCAAATTATTTTCAAATAATATAATATTTATAAAATTGTGTCCTGGAAGGCAAATCTCAACGATAAATTTTGATTCCCTTAAATAAATTCGTTAAATTTTCGTTTTGCAAAATCAGTCGGAGGCGCTGGGCCTGCTGAAACGCGAGGCATAATGCGCTCTCACCGTTCGCAACCCCCTCATACCGGCCCGATGCCTAGTGCGCTCTCACCGTTTTCAACCCTCTTGGACCGGCCCTGTAAAAATGTAAAACCATTAGCAACTTAGATATAAAGGAATGTAGAAAGCTACAAACAGCAGAATCACGGGTGATAGTGTTTCCAAGCTCTCGGGGCTGTATAAAGGATTCCATAAAATTAATATATGTGTTTTTTCTCTTTCTTTTGAAGATATGCTTTTTGGTGTACAGATCTCCTTTATCCTTTGTTTGGGAAATTTCGGGCTAAGAGAAGCTATGTTTGCGTAATGCTAGCCTCTTACAGAAAAATTTCCCATTATTATTTTGAATCCATTTCGAATCAAGTTCTTAGCCCTTGAAGAAATGGACTAGAATGGATTCCTTGCTTGCTTTTGGTTTTATTCGATTACCTCTGAGTTTATTTTGTTTCTTGACTTTCTTTGTATGATCTTGATTTCCATAAAATTAAAGGATTTTCATTTTGACTAAACCTTCTCATCGACTTAAGACTATCCACAATTACGATGACAAAAAATAAATTTTAAATTTCGAAATAAAACGGAACTTCAGGTTGTATTTTTGTTTATAGTATGTACAACAGATCACATAACTTCACTACGACAGTATTAATTAACCACATTGTATTTTCCAAATTATGTAGGGAAAAGTGGGATAAAACCGGGTAGATAATGTTCGAAGGCCTGTTAAATAAAAAAAAGGCCTGCTAAAATATTCGACATAGAGCTCTCAAATTTTATTAAAATATTCGGTGTTTACCGGAATGCAATGCCTTTCCAGAAAAAGTCACAATTTCATTACTTTTTTTTATCAATGATTTTTTTATAAAGAAAGTCAAACTAGGACTAAAATCGGGTACACATGTTAACATTATGGGAAATTACGAAAACTCGATTTTCAGTGGAAAAGTAGCAATCTTTTTTTTTTATTTCATATGGCAATTTAAGAACATTAGGTACGAAATTCACATGTAACGCAGTTCTCTTCTGCCTCCTCTCCACTGCAGCTTTCGCGGGCACAGCTAAGACTGTTTCTGCATTGGATTAACCTTTCTTCTTTATTAAAATTAGAAAATACATCATTAAAATATAAACAATCAACGTGTAATGTGTTTTTATCGTCTTAAAAATCGGAGGAGTCATCAATTCTGACTGTCCCGGCCTTACGCAACTTGGAGTACCCGGTTTTACCCGAGTACAGAGGTTATAAAAAACGAAATAGAACCGCACAATTTTTGGAGTAAATTCTTATTGTTTGATGGGGTAAAAATCCTTAGTAAACGTATAATAGGCTGGACTAAATATGTTTTTTTTAAATGATTTTTAAGTAAAGACAGTTTAAAATCCAACGAACATTAGAGAGTTGACGTCTTAAAACAAATAAACCTTCACAGATGCAGTGAATTCAACAGCTACAACACATCTCTAGGACTGTTCCTTTTTCTTGAGTAGTAGAGTGTAATTCAGTATCTCTCTGCTAGACAGAGAAAATAAAAGCGTCAGAATCAAGGGTACCCGGTTTTACCCCATTCTCCCCTACAAGAAATATAGGTACACAGATTGAAGTTTTGTGTTTAATGTAAAATTTTCACAACCCCCGTGAAATGCGAATTATGTTGAAAAATATGAATTCAGGCCGTAATTCGAGAGAGTTTTATTATACAGATTTTCGGGGTAACTTGTTTAAAATTAAATTCTATTCAAATAAATCGGTTAGCTTTTAATATAACAGGAGCCTATTTAGGACAGTGTAACTGGGCATAATTAGGGTTGCCATAATTGCCATGCTTTGATACGGGACATTTAAGTGCTAAATAAATAACACATTAAAAATGTGGGTAGGTAATAGTTTAATTTACTCTGATAAAAAAACCAATAAAGTTTAAGCAATCTAATAAAATGAACACGTAGAATAATAATAAAAAAAAAGATGCAATGCCAATTCTTTTTTTAGCCCATTCATATTTTAAAGGCGATTTCACATTCTTAGTTATATCATTTTCTTCTTTCACATAATTATAAAATTCGGCGCAAATTATTTTAAAATTATAAGGACAAGTCAAATTACTTCAGTTGTCTCCACTGAGAACCTGTTTCTTTCGTCCGACCATAGAGTTGACATCTGGGAAAATATTCTCTCCACATTTGCATTGTGGGCTTGGATAGCAAATACGTATTCGTATAGATTTATTAGACATGACTTCTCATCAATAAATATACTTTGTATCTTCAAAACACTTCGGCCATTTCTCTTCCATTCTCAACTTCATAGTTGCTTCGCAGTTTTGGTTGGTTTTATTTTTCTCTAAATTTTTTTAGATATACAAACTAGTTGAATAGAATCTCAGTGTTGCCATTATCGATGTTTCTTACTTGTAAATATGCAATAGAACGTTCTATTCAGTGGCGAATCCAGGATTCGGGTCTAGAGGGGGCTGAGGTCATAAAAATTTTGTATTACAGTGACGAATGACAAACATCTTGACTTATGTAAACCAAAACACTTTAACTTTACAGACTTTCCTCTCCTGACAATAAGAACCATGAAGAACACTACAACACTTTGGATAATTTAATAAAAACACAATGAAATAACTAGCCAAAAAATGTTTTCGACTGCGTAAACGCTACAAGTACAAGTGGAATGACTAGAAAAGTAGGCAAATTTTCGAGCCTGTCAAGCCAGAAAACAATGTTGTCACGATTTTATTATTTTTTTAATGAAAATTAAGAACAAATAGTTGTAGTGATTTTAAATAAAATTTTGGTTTAGCTCTGGGGGGGGGGCTCCAGCCTGATAGCTTCCCCCTCCTGGATTCGCCACTGGTTCTATTTCTTCCCATTCAGGAACTTGGTTGAGAGTCATCCGAAAACGGGACAAATGGTAATACGGGATTGATTAATAAAATGCGGTGACAATCCCGTATATACGGGACGCGTGGCAACCCTAGGCATAATGATACATTTCGTAGCTTACTGTCAGCTGTATTTGTCATCGGCTGTCACTACATTTATGCAGTATAGATTCAACATAACGATGCAAACAGCCACCATATGTGCTAGAAAAGAGTCGTCACCGAGCTAGCTACATCAAATGCTTGCGTCCGACCACTCTGGTACTTTTTTTCCCCTTCTTGGTCGTAATGACACCATGAATGGGGATACATGGATAGGGTTTTATCAAGGATCGACCAGTCGGTGCCTTGGCGACTATGTGCGAGAAATCGATGGCACAGAAATGACCACGTGATCGGTTTATTGTGGATTCGCGGGAGTGGACCTTTCTGGAAGCAACTGGGGAACGTTCACCGAGAGCGGGGTGTTGTTGCAAAGGGAGAGAAAGCAACTGAGGACAATGGATTCTTTGGAAGAATCTGCGTTACTGATTTCAAGAGAATTCGTCTTGGGAAAGTATGCGACTATTGTCCCTTGATTTTTTTTCTTTTTTTCTCCTCCATCTTACCTAGTGAAAATGACTTTGTGACCAGGTATCAAAAAGTCATGGGTAGGAAGAAGAAGGGGGGAAAAAACCCCGCCTCGATAGTTCGTTTTGATTATTATTTTTTAATTTTAAATCATATTCGAAACTTTAACCTCCTCTTTCAAGGTAATTAATTGAATAGATTATTTAATTATTATGTTTTATTCGCATCAGTGGTTTCTTTCTCAGAGAATAGGACAAACGTTACATGGAATCGTGGGTCGTTCCAAGCGAAAATTGGGGCCGTTTTGCAGCTCCTTCACAAAACTCAAATTCGTAAAAACGGCCCCTTCACAAAATTCAAATTCATAGAAACGGCCCTTTAAGAAAATTAAATTTCAAAAAAACGGCCCCTTCACAAAATTCAAATTCGTAAAAACGGCCCTTTTACAAAATTTCATTTTATAAAAATCATCCCCTTTTAAAATTTTTCACTGAAATTCAATGAAACGCTTTTGATATTAAACGTAAAATATAGAAATATGACTGCTAAAATTGAAGGTTTTACATGATAAAAAATTTTAACACAAATATTTTTATTTTTCTCAAAAATAATTTGTTTTCACAAATATTTTTTTTTCCAGAAAAATGCCCCCTCCCCCTCAAAAAAAATCTGATCGACCCCTCGGAATGTAATAGCATATAAATCCTATAGTAATTCCAAATATGGTTATAGAAAAAATATCTCCGTAAATTACATTGCTTGAGTTCGAAATCCAAAGCTAATATAATCTAAGTGTGGTTAGGAAATGGTTAATCAGGCGAGGGGGTTTGATAGCGGTAAATTTTTAAATTTAACTTCTGTAATAATTTTGTTTCTTCTTTTGAGAACTTATTTTTAAACAATACTATGGGATATTCAAAATTACCACTCAAATTGAATTTTTATAATACCTTCTACTAATTAAGTATTTGTCAAGAATTATTTTCAAATAGCTATTGAAAAGAACTGTTAACAAATAATTAATGCTAGAGAAAGATCGAATAGTTTTCATCTCAGCAGCATTTTTGAAAAGCGTTTGGGAAGTTAAACGTTTCGATTTATTGTTACTTCTATAAGAATTCCCCCCCCCTCTTTTGAATACTTATTTTTAAACAGTACTATGGAATATTCAAAAATTATATTTGAATTAATTTTTATAAAACCTTCCATCAATTAATTAATTTTCGAGAATTATTTTCAAATAAAAATATCGTCTGCCAGACGAGAATTGAATTGTTTGTATCGCATCGTGATTTTTGAGAAGCTTTGGGGAAGTTAAACGTTACTGTTATAATAATAAACTCACCCTTTTGTATTCTACTTTATTAAGAGAACTATGTAATATTCAAAAATTATATTTGAATTAATTTTTATAAAACCTTCCATCAATTAATTATTTTTCGAGAATTATTTTCAAATAAAAATATCGTCTGCCGGACGAGAATTGAATTGTTTGTATCGCATCGTCATTTTTGAGAAGCTTTAGGGAAGTTAAACGTTTCGCGTGTGTTTTTTTAATTGTCGTCTTCTGTTTCAAGGAAAAATCACCTGTGAATAACGAATGGCCTTCCTTTTTGTCAGTGTAGCGGTTTATGAACCTGCAGGAACAAAAAAGGGGTCGCTTGGAGTGTACTTGTTGAGAGAAGGTAATTCATCCGATCAGCTGACCGGCCGCGTTGAAAATGGTTTCGTTGGGCGCGTTTTAGTGAGCACTTCCCTTTGTCATTTAGAGCTCTTCCAAAGGACGCGCTCTGGCTCTTGTAAAACACTCCATTAGCTCGCACAATTCGTGTTTCCTCTCCCAAAATCGTACGTTGCGACGAAAAGCATTGAAAAGGACAGCTAGCCGTGCAATTAACGATTTGTATGGGTTAGTTGTGTGTGCTCTAATTGCTGGTGTTACGGAGAGAACGTATTGTCGTTTTATTTTATTGCGTATGTTTTTGGAGGGGTAATAACTAGCTCTCATTTTTATTCTTCAACTAAGGAAAAGATTATAAACAAATAAATTTAATGAAATAAGTATTTAATGTAATCAGATTGCGTACATTAGTACACTACTTACCGTCGTTAGCCCTAAGAATTCAACTTATAAAAAGTAAGAAAAACTGAGTGATGTTATTAATAGAACACTGTAGAGGGACGAGTTAGTTAGTTTTATTAACGTCCCGTTTTGAAGCACCACGAGAGCTATTTTGGGACGGACCTCGTAATTTTGAATCACGGTCAGATGACGAGGACGACACCTGAGCTGGCACCCTTCTCTCCAAACTTCCACGCCACACCAACGGGAGGACGTTTGGCCACTACGTATGATTTAACGTGCAACAGGCCCCATACACGGCGGATCTTCAGCGGAATCGGGTCTCGAACCTGGAACCCTCCGGCCCCAAAGCCGAGACCTTACCACTAGGCCACCGCGGCCTGTAGAGGGACGAGACTCATGCTTGTATGGAATGCCGCTGGTGAAGAATCAATTCAATTTCAGGAACCATTTTTATTAGATGTCTAATTTCCACGACACAGTACATTAAAAGGTACAAGACGCAAGACAAAGAACAACATCACAAGACAAGTACACAGTCAAAAAGAGAGAGGTGAATCATGGGAAAAACCCGGATGGCTCTAGTAGCGGCACCTACCATAAAAAGGAGAAGGCAGTGAATTGTAACCGCTACAACACTGTATTTATTATAAAACGGCGGAAAAAACTTTTATTTTTCTAAGGCAAAAATTGAAAATAAATTTCATAAATCCGTTTTTAATGCACTTTTATTAGTGTTCTAAAAAGTAAAAATTCTTTTTTAAAATAATTTAATTTCAGTTTATAGTTCATTATTCTGTGTTGAACTTTTTGTTGTCTAGCGCATTTTTTTTTATTTATTTGTTGTGGCTTTTGTTCTTTGTGTATTTGTTGTTTATAGCACTCTGTAAATGGAGTTTTCTCTGTAGTGTGCTTTTCTTTAAATAAATAAATTATTATAAATGTCATCTTGAAATCGGTCCTATTTCAAATTGACAACCAGATGGCGCCACTGATGTAGAATCAAAATTTAATTAATCAATTAACTGGTGATTAAGTTCTGAAAATATTAAAATAGTGTATTGTCATCTACCACTCAAGAGTGTACAAAATTTGAATACAGGAGGTGAATGAAAATTCGAATACAAAATTCCATCTTTTCAAACAACGAACAAATCAAGTTAAATAAACGTGTACAAAAACATTTTAATTAAAAATTCCAAAAGGTGGAGACGATTTTCAAACAATATGTTCAAAAGATTGACCTTTTTTAACTTCTATTAACGCAGCCCTTTTTATGTTTAGTATCAGATTTTGCGGTTTTTTGGGTTTCAACAGTAAAAACGGTTTTAATCGCTGTTTAATTTACTTGCTTCCCAGTGAACGCAGCAGCCGTTAATTTGAAAATTTACTCCAAAATATGTATATTTGTCTTCTTGGCGAATAATTGATTTATAACAAGAAAATAAAGAAAGCATTAAGAAATACGTAGTAAACAAGACGTGCGAATATTAAATGAAATTATTAAAAAATGGGTCTCCAAAAGTCAGTTTAAAGTAGAGGAGGGGAAAAAATAACAGAAGATTGGAAGGTGTCACTTCTTGATTTCCTTACTATTACGGAAGACTGTTTAGTTCTGCAGCTCCAATAAAATCGTTTTTCCCTATTTATACGTCATTTTGCCATGCGCACTAACCGATTTCTCTAGCAGTTCTGCAATACAGCGAGGATCAGGCTCTTCGCTTCGCAGGAACCAGTTTCGACTTGAGTTAAGATTTCGCGGAATGACATTAGGTTCCTACAACCAATTTGGTAATTTGGACTGATGAAAAAAGGTATTTCTATCGTTATATAATAACATAAACTATCGAAATTGCAATAAGAAAATTGTGACAAAAAATGTCGCGAAAAAATAGTAAATAAATTTTTGAAGTACTCGTAATTACAAAGGTACTACAGCTGTGCCAGTGTATCCTAATAGATCTTTAAGGGAAATTTTTATCATTTACCCATCCATTTGTGAAACAATCTAACGTTATAATGCTTATTTTGAGACCGTTCTTGTTTGGAGAGTGGGGTGTGGGCTTAGATGTTATCCTCATCATTTGACTACGGAACAAAATTATGAGGTCCCGAAATAATTTTTTTCGGTTGGCTCGTTTACTGGTCATTAATTGATCAGAGATATGTATGATGGATTATCAAATTTTTCTATCGAGTCTGCACTGTTTGGTAAATTGCTTTATAGCCGGTGATAACCCAACCTAAATTCGCTGGAGCCGATATGAATTCGTATAGTTTTTATGCAGCTTTGTTTTATCCTAACATTAACTGCACAGGATGTACCAAAAGATTGTTTGTAAATTTTTATTGTAGGCCGGGCGTACAGAAACATTTCTCTATTGCAGCCCAACCTGTGATACGCGTAACCCTGGGGGTGCGCGAGGGACCAGCTGGGGTACGCGAACTTAAAGTCTTGATAATGGCGGACACAAGAAAACATAAAGCATTTTCGACTTATGCGTATATTAAGAATAAATATTGCAATAAACTTGACGAAGCTCCAGACATGTGATTATCTCCGTCTTCATTTGAACACAATTTTGTAAGACTCGGCTCCATGAGACAGGCTCAAGGATAGCATTGAAATTTTCGTGCACTTGGAATAGTTGATTATTACGAAGTGTCATTTTTAGCTATTGTTATAAGTCAATGCGAAATTATTAGAATACTGGTTTAATTTTTTTGGCTTTGAATTAATACTATTTTAATAATGGAATAAAATTCAAAATCAAAAATAAGTCCTGCAAATATTATTAATTCGAGTAATTTGACTCTTAAGTTTACCTAAACATTTAATATTATTGATAAAATCTTCTTTGCGTAGGCGAGTGGTTGGAGGAGGGGAGGGATATGACAGTAGGGGGTACGCGAAAATAAAAAAGATAAATCAAGGGGTACGCGAGGGAAAAAAGGTTGGGAACCTCTGATCTATTAGAATGTGGGGGTGCAAACGCAAGGAGCAGTCTTTACACGGGGGCTCTTCGTCTGTCGTGTAGGTAAAAGGAAGAGATACCCAGGTAAAGTGTTCAGGTTTAATGGAATACAAATTCACAATAGCACAGCATTACGAGTCTTAAGCTGGACATTCACGAGGGGAGCGGTCCAGTCCATTTTCCAATATTCAGGCCATCAATTTAGATGGGTCATTCACGGGTCGGACTGCGCCAACCACAAACCCATCACCTACGGGCAACCTGACCCCTTAGGGTGTCAAACTGAAATGCTGACATGGGCCAAATAAACGGAGTCGAACTTTATGTGGGCTTCGAAAATATAGTGTAAAGCTGGGCATTCATCTGCACTCCATTCCATTCCATTTGCCCCAAGACTGTTTTTTTTCCATCCATTCAAGTCGAAAAATGAGGCACGTCATTCACGGAGGCTCCAAAGTTTGTTTTGAAACAATGTTCGAAGTCGCAGAATTCTACCCCACCCCTCTTCCCTACTCGGGGGATTTCGAGTTACATTTCTACCCTCGACGCGAGGTCTCAGTGTAGGCAGATCCTTTGATGTGCCGCTACCTTCTAATCGAGGCCCCAAATTGGAATGGGCGCATGAAGTGTTGGATTTTGAGTTCGTTTGAATTCCAGCATTGCCATTCCGCTATGCCAATTTCCGTCGGTTTTTTAAACTAACGATTGCTTTTTCCTTCCCGTGTTTGGAAAAGATGTTGATGGCCTGCTTTAAAAAAACAAGAACAACGTTAAAGTTTTCTTCCTGACACTTGGCATCTCTTCTCTGTAAAATCTTTCCTACCTCGGAGATTATCATGTCCGCAGTGGTTATTTTCAAACCTGATTCCAAGTGAATGTCAGTAATTTTGGATCATACGGGAAGACTAATTCTTTCTCAAAAGTGAAAATAATTGCTCGCACCAATCACTACTTTCAAACATGGAAGTAATTTCGTATGCCAATTTAAGAATATTTTCAAACTCGACTGGTAAATATTTTCAAAATTCAGGCGTCCCAACCTCACTGAATTTTGCCTTCAAATCTGAACAGCACTTGCCTCTTTTGTGTATGGTTAAATACTGATTCTATCTATACCTGCTACAAAGTCCAAGAAAACAAAGAATCGTTATTGATGATACTGCATAATTAGGAGTTTTAAAAACTAAGCCCTGAAATCTTTATTAAAAATGTTGATGCATATTGTTATGTTTGCTGGGCCGCGAGCTTGACACACCCTGCCTTAGGCTACTGCGACGCGCCGAATAGAGAACGAACAACATTGGATTCTTAAACTTTTGCCCGGTCTACACCAATTCACATCGGAGGCCGTGGTGGCCTACTGGTAAGGTCTCGGCTTTGGGGCCGGAGGGTTCCAGGTTCGAAACCCGATTCCACTGAACATCCGTCGTGTATTGAGCCTGTGTACGTTGCAGTGGGTCAAACGTCCTCCCGCTGGTGTGGTGCGGAAGTTTGAAGAGGGGGGGAGGCTGCCATCTCATGTGTCGTCCTTGTCATCTGACCGCGGTTCAAAATGGCCCTCATGTTGCTTCAAAGTGGGACGTTAATATAACTAAACTAAACCAATTTTCATCGGATTTTTGCATTGACGAAGGGTTTTGGAGCGCCAAATGGAGTGGAACGGCGTTATCGTGAATCCCCCGCTATAGTCATACGCAGCATGGCAGACGCAGTGGCAGATTGGACGCCATATTGACAAGAAACATTTGGGGCATTTAAAAGCGAGTGTCCAAAGGACTTGCCGTCCGAAGCGCAACACGCTTCACATGTTGTTATTCATGCAAATGGGTTGTTGTACCAGTGTAAATTTGCTTGTCATGTTGTTATTCATGCAAGTGGGTTGTTGTACCAGTGTAAATTTGCTTGTCATGTTGTTTGTTATTCATGCAACTGGGTTGTTGTACCAGTGTAAATTTGCATTCCATTATATCTGTGTTGTATATTATCTGTCGTTCCTTTTCTTTTATCTAACCTACCAGCAGGTGCGCTTGCACAAATTTTACGACATATCGTGCATCCTATTACATATATATATCGTGTCGTTTTACAAAAATAAATGCAACTTTTATTTATGTTATCTATATTTATTAGCTTAATAGCACACAAAGATTTTATTAAAAAAAATTGCACTTAAATTTATAAAAGAACGGTATAAATATATAATACGATGCACAATGTAAGTATCTCTTGAATACGCGCGACCGTTGGAAGGTTAATTAACTGGGGAAAAAAGACCTCTTTTAGTGCTCACCTTTTGCATTTGTAACCCCACATTCTATTGTGAAAGTCACTTATTTCTGCATGCTTGATCTAACCTTAAAGTTTGTAAAGACCTTTTGGAACACCCTGACACATGCATTCTGTTACTGTTCGTTAGGGTTGCAATACGTCCCTTATATACTTGACTATCACCGTATTTTACTACTCAGTCCCGTATTACTAATTGTCCCGTTTTCTCCCCAAACTCTGTGTGAGGAAGTTTTTAAAAGATACAAAGCATATTGATCAGGAATCGTGTCTAATAAAGCTATGCGAATACGTATTTGCCTTTCCAGTCCACGATGCAAGTGCGGAGAGAATATTTTCCCTCATATCAATTCAATAGTCAGACAAAATAAACAGGTTGTCGGTCGAGAAAATTGAAACAATTTTGATTTGTCATTATAATTTTAAAATGATTTGCTCCCAATTTGATAATTATGTGAAAAAAGAAAATATTATTATGGAATAATAATAAAGATAAGGTATAAAAGCTTGCATCTTTTTATTATTATTCTACGTGATTTTATTAGGTTGCTTACACTTTATTGATTTTTTATCAAAGTAAAATAAACCATTATCTACCCTTTTTTCCATATTTTATTTATTTAGCGCTTAAACGTCCGAATCATCGCTTGACAATTATAGCAACCCTACTGTTCGTTAACTACCTCCATTAATCTCTCCTTTTTAAGTCATTAAGGCATGTTTAAAGATATCTCTGCTGTAATACAAATGTGTGCATAAATTTCTTACAGTACAATTTTCTTTTTGATACATTTTTTTTCAAAAATATTTTCTTTTTACCTTTCGAGATTAGGGTCAATATCACTTCTGGGCATCTAAAGCTGTTGAACCAAGGTCTGATGAATACATTCACTGATAATTGGAGTTTTAATCCGGTTTAGCATTACATTTTCCCACATTTTTCTTGAGAGATTTTTGTTTCCGGGAATGTGAATGAACATGAACTTCGCATTCGCGTCCTGTGCTAGAATTTGAAGCCTTTCAGTTTAAAACTCTATTAATTGTATTCAACTTTCCTGTAACGCGTTTTAACGAAACTGTGTTGTAGGAGGTATCTTTATTTTTGGAATGTGTTGTATCGAAATCGTGATTTTTCGCCATATTGCATGTAAACCATTTTATAAGAATGTCCTATTCAGGAGTTTTTCTGAATTTCGCACCGCGCTACCGCAGTACCATGTTGCGAGAGAGTTTACAGTTTACGTTTGTTGCTTTATTACGCTTTCATTTTTATCCTTCTAGCGGGCGCGCGTTTCTATAATATACTTGCATTGTGCATCGTATTACATATTTATATCGTTCTTTTATAAATTTAAGTGCAATATTTATTTAAAAAGTCTTTGTTTACTATTAGCCGCTTAACTTAACAACCCGAGAATACTCCTGCATCGAATTATCGAAATTTTAGTCTTATAAACTAAAATTGAATCATTAATTAGCTTTATAATTTGACACAAAAAATATGTAGGATCCATAAACATCTTAAGTATCCTATGCCTTCTTAGATGAATGAAAACGACAGCCCCTTTCCAAAACAGGAGGGGTCATCTTATTAGATAGCAAAGAAAACTATTCAGTTAAGTGGTTAAGCTAATAAATAGAAATAACATAAATAAAAGCTGTATTTATTTTTGTAAAACAGCACGATATATTTATGTAATACGATGCCCGATATGTCGTAAAATTTGTGCAGGCGCGCCCTGCTGGAAGGTTAATAAGATGTGAACATTTTCTTGTGAAAATGTCACTAACTCCTTCTTGCTCTGCGTCACATGTCATACGTTCGGGTTTTTTGTGCCCGAACGCTATTTAAATCCGTAATTAAGTCAACGTAACAATTATTTAAATACAAAAATGACCTGGTTACGCTTAAATGTCTCAAGTATCCTTTACCATATTAACCTTTTAAAGGTCCATTTTAGTAATGGTATAATAAAATAACTTTGGGATTGAGGTTAATTTAAGAAAATAAATTCATTTAGCTTATTGGAGGACATTAATTTTTGTTAATTAATTATCAAGTCAAGACGTATCGTTATGGTTTGAGATAAAAAAAAAAGGAAGATCTAGATTTTTGTTTCATGGTCAAATTTGCCGAGAACTTACTCCGACCTTAAAAACTGCATTTAAAAATTGATGAATTTGGTGGTGTGGCCTATACTTACCGCCTCCTTAGAAAGGGTTAAATAGATTGAAATACTGAACAAGTAATATGAAAAAAAAAATTTTTTTTTAAGTCAATTCCTACTTAGGTCAACAAAGAAAAATTTTATTTTAGAATTTTTTTTCTCCCATATAAAACTAAAATTAATTAATTAAATTTAATTAATGAATTAATATTTGAAAAAACTGTATTAACATCAAGTGTCATCCACTACAAGTTTTAAAAAATGTATTTGAACTTGAGTGGATGAACTCCTCCTGCAAATTGCACCATGAAATTCCGTATTGTTGCAAAGCTATAAAGTCGTTTCCCTGAGATTCTAATCTTGGCGATAAATTTGGCGACCTTGGCGATTATTTTGGTGATTTGGCGGCAAAGTTGCGAGGCTCTAATAAATAAAATTAATTCATTCAATTTAATTAATGAATTAATATTTGAAAAAACTGTATTAACATCAAGTATCATCCACTACAAGTTTAAAAATATGTATTTGAACTTGAGTGGATGAATAAAAAGTATTTTATTAGCGATTGAAAATTTGAACAAGATAAATATATACAGGGAGAGTGTGAACTAATAGTAGGAATTGAAAAATATATCAAATGGGTGGTGACATCTAATTAGGAGGTCAAATAAAAATGTAAGGTAGGGGGTTAAATAAAAGAATATGTGAATATGCTATTGTGTTATGAAATTTTTTTCCCGAATTTCAGTTCGCATGCATATAGTTTGGAATGTCATTGAATATAAATTTTTATTATATTAAATTAATTTTCGTCACGAATATTTTATTTTTAAATCTGACTTAATTTAGAAATGCCACCGGACTCTAATCAGCTAGCGTCTCTTTCGAGACCATTAGTGTGCCGTTTTATTTTAAAGAACTTAGTCCAGAAGACGCGTATAATTTTCTCAAGTCATCTATTTTTTAGTCCGTCTTTAGTGATATGTTTTACTTAAATACGTGGTTTCCAAATTGAGGCCTGCACCCCACATGGGGTGGTGCACCAAGATATTGGATAAGTTATTTGCTGAAATTCTTTGCTATTTGTAAGCAAAAGTATTAGTTGATAAACAAAAGAATATGTGAATTTGCTATTGCGGTATTAAATTTTTTTCCCGAATTTCCATAAGCGTACATACAGTTCGAAAAGTCTGTGAACTTAAATATTCGTCACTAAATCAAGAAAATAATCTTAATTTTAAAAATTTCATTTCATGTTACCAGATAAACAAAATTTAATTATAATTATTTAATTAATGCTTCAGTTTTGTACGTCATGCACTAGAGATTGGAAAACAAAACAAAAAAAAAATTCTTCGCCATTGACTCCCAAAGTGTGCCTATCGGCGCCCTGGGGAATCTCGACATCTTTACAGGGGCGTCTCGAGATACTGTATTATTTTCATAATTTTATTTATTTTTGCATAACCTATACAAAAATTATTGACTATTTTGCAAAAATGAGAGGAAAGTGGGGTAAAACCGGGTAGCTAAGGTTTGAAAGCCCTTTTGGAGCTTAACTATTCGACATAGAGCTTGTTAAATTTTATTAAAATATTCATTGTTTATCGGAGTACAATATATCTTTCCAGAAAAGTCACAGTTTCATTACTTTTATTATTAATGATTTTTTTATTAAAAAAAAGTGAAACTACGAGTACACATGTTAACGTTATGGGAAATTAGGAAAACTCGATTTTCAGTGGAAAAGTTGCAATCATTTTTATTTTATATGACAATTTAAGAATATTAGTTACACAATTAACATGTGAAGCAGTTGTCTTCTTCCTCCCATCCTCTGTAGCTTTCGCGGGCACAACCAAGACAGTTTCTTGATTGGATTAACCCTTCTTTATTTAAATTAGAAAATACATCGTTAAAATATAAACAATCAACGCCTCATTGTTGTTATCGTCTTCATCGGAGGAATCATCACTACTGACTGTCCCGGCCTTACGCAACTTGGAGTACCCGGTTTTACCCCGAGTGCAGAGGTTATAAAAAACGAAATAGAACCGCACAATTATTGGGAGTAAATCCTTATTGTTTGATAGGGTATGAATCCTTAGTAAACGTATAATAGGCTGGACTACATATGTTTTTTTTTTTAGCTGTAATGATTTTTAAGTAAGGACAGTTTAAAATCCAACGATCATTAGAGAGCTGACGTCTTAAAACAAATAAACCTACACAGATGCAGTGAATTCAACAGCTACAACACGTCTCTATGACAGTTCCTTTTTCTTGACTAGTCGAGTGTAATTCAGTATCTGTCTGCTGGATAGGGAAAATAAAAGCGTCAGAATCAAGGGTACCCGGTTTTACCCCACTCTCCCCTATAT
>BGPR01015989.1:18374-35561 GCA_013235015.1 Araneus ventricosus
AAGCGTCAGAATCAAGGGTACCCGGTTTTATCCCACTCTCCCCTACTAATTAAGAGTTTTACATTGGACGCCTTGGGGAAAGAAAAAAAAAATTAGATTCAGCAAGGGCGTCGAGAATTGAAAAGTGTAGGAACCACTATTCTGGGCAGAAATGGGGCCGTTAAATTTTTTCTGCTCGTTTAAAAAGTTTTTAGATGCCTTGTTTTTAAGAGCTTTTATATATTTATTTTATCTGTGCATTGAGTGTGTCCCCTTTCTATGTACAGTTTTTTAAAGAAATTAACGAAGAAAACACTTACATCAGGTTCTCAATCGATCAGACGTTGCTTATCTGAATTGTTAGATTAATTCATCTTATTAAGCTCTTCCTAACGATTTATACAGATGCTGTACCAGCAGACCTCTACGATTATAGATTGTACTTCTAAATTATTAAAATTATGTTCCCTTTGCGGTGCTAATTTGTTGAATCTCAAAGTACCCTGCAGATAGTATCACTCTCATGTTTTGTTGTATCACGCCGTGCCTGATTCCTATACTTATGTCTAATAAGGAAAGACAAGTTTAGGTCAGTCTAAAGAATGGTAGATCATTTCATCCAACAGCTTAAAAAGAAGAAAGCGCTTTCCTGTTTTTCCGCTTCAAGCCCAGTTCACACATGCGATTTTTGTCTCTAATTGCGTGTCGGCATTGGAAGTGCCTTGTCGGAGGTATGTGTGGACTACCCAACTGCTGTCAATGATCTTCACTCCTCACTTTCGACTTCATTGAATTGCTACAGCACAAGTACGAAACCCTCTGCTAAGCAAAACGGGCGCTAATAGCTTATCCGACACCACAGCGTCGCCGGAGGTATGCGTGCACCACCCAACTACTATCAGTTTGCTTCATGCTGCACTTTCTAGTTCAGACAAGCAAAAGCGACAAAAAATCGGATACGAACACCAGCTCTTAATCCCCGTTCAAAGAGGAACCCTTTTCTAAAGATTCATATAAACCTTACAAATCGTCACCAAAGATTTGCAACGTATATTTTCATCTCTTTGTCTTTCTTTCTTCCAAACCGTGGGTTTACTATTATTGTACCGATAGTAATGTGTAGTAAATTTTATTTTGTACAGGTTGTTTCGCGTTCGGAGTACGAGAAAACTACCGAGAGATATTAGATTTTCTGTCTAATCATTGAGGAACATTGCTTCATCCCCATCATGACTAGGCGAAAATTGCAAGCGGGATGATGAAGCACATTTTTAAAACTTTTTTTATTTGCACATTGCTTCGCAACCGTAATATGAAAGATGTACACTACTATTATGATATGCTATTACTATTAATTTATGATATGTTTTAGAGCTGGGTCAAAAGGTTAAAAATGAAAACCGGAAAACATGTCACATATCTGCATTAGTAAATTACTAAGCATGCTCAAAATAATATAATAATATTTTTTTCTTAAAACCGTATTGGCAACTGTCGCGGTAGAAGCGGATACTTCGAGTTGGTGTTTTCTGATGTAGAATGTCCAAAGTGTTAAACGCTGCGATGGTTGCTGTCGCTGGTGAAGTCACGTGACATTTGCTTTTGGAATATCGCTGGGTTCCCAAAAATGCAACTTGTTAAGTTAAATTTCTTCTCTAATGTATTGACAGTTCCTCTAGAAACCAGCGGGAGTATTCCCCCCTAAACTTTCTCGTATACTTCCCCCAAAAGGTGCCGTTTCTCCTTCCCCGCGTGGCTAAAAAAATTCGAACCTACTGTTATCCAGAATCCAATGACTATCAGAAAGTTTTTCATTATAGTGATTGAAAAATATCTAGGTAAAGAATTCAAAGAGAGCGTACCGATTAAAACGCGTCTATCGCACACTGCTAGGTTTCACTCTTGCCGTCTCAAGGACAAACTGACGTAATTCGCTGCTTTCGGGAGCACAGACGATTGCTTCCGTACGCATGCGCGTGGAGACAGCGGATTGGTTTCAATGGTAAATTATACAGGCCGGCAGACAGTCCACCCTTTAACGGATTTGGCCCAAAATATTATACGGACCTACATTCATGACGATAAAACTGTGTACCAAATTTTATCCATCTAGCTATTCAAGTTTTTGAGTTATAGTGTTCACATGACTTCGGACATACAGACAGACAGACTTCCCGTAGACGTATTTTGTCCAAAATTTGATAGAAAGCTACAAATAATGTTTAAAGACCACATACCACATTTCATCCACGTAGCTCTAATAGTTCACAGACAGACATAATTCCCAAATTGTGTTTTTCGGGCTCATGGAGGTCTAAAACGTGGAGATTCGTCAAAATCTCGAGTTCGAATTTTTTGGCGATTACAATACTTTCTCTTTGTATACTTCGTATACGAAAAAGTAAAAATCGGCTGACGAGCTTCGTGATTGAAACTGGCAATGTAGAAGTTTAGAAAGAGGGGTGCCGACTCGTGTGTCGCCCTCGCCATGTAGCCGTACTTCAAAATTACGTGGTACGTCTCTAAATAAACCTAGTGTGGCTTCATTACATTAATCTTACTAAACTAAACAAAATATCTTTACTATTGTTTTGTCGATACCTTCAAGTCTACAGGCGTTTGAAGGCATCAGTTCTGTCATCGTTCGCTCTCGGTATTTATTAATCGGGCTTTCTTTTATATTTATTTATTTTTGCGAAAATTTATTTATTTAAAGAATCGCCCACTACAGAGAAAACTCCATTTACAGAGTGCTATAAACAACAAACACACAAAGAACAAAAGCCACAAAGAGTAAATCAAAGAAAAAATTGAACACAGAGAATACACAAAATCATAAAAATTTTGCAAACGCATATATAATTAAAAACGAAAACACATAATCACAAAAACATTAAAACACACTATGATTATAAAAGTCGTATTTTTTTTTTTTTTTTTTTTTTTAAAAGACCATTTCCAAAAGGCAAGGATTAAAAAGTCAAAACACGCAAGCACCGAATCATCTAAAAACACACCAGGAGTTTAAAGACGTACATACACACTTGAGAGTCTTTAGCAATTTGACATTCTATGAGGGAAATTTCCATGTAGTTAAGCATTTCGGAATCGTCAAAACAAATTGTTTGTTTTCAGATTCTTCATAAAATTGATAATAAATAATTCAAAAATCGTGTTTTCTTTAAAAATCTTGAGCAATTTGACATTCTATGAGAGAAATTTCCATATAGTTAAGCATTTCTTAAACTGTGGATCGCGAGCCAAAATGGGTATCTTTTACTGAATTTATCGTCAAAACAAATTTTGTTTTCAGATCCTTCATAAAATTGATAATAAATAATTCAAAAATCGTGTTTATTTTAATTAAATTTATTAAATAAATGTATGAAACTGATTTTTCCCTTCCCCCTTCAAAGAATTCTTCGTTTTTTTAAGACGGAGGCACCTAGGGACGTCAAGTAATTTCGAATATAGGGTTGCCAGTGGGTTTAGTATAGTTCCAATTCGTTTAATTAAAATTTAAACTATGTTCGCTATAGCAAAACGCAAATGGTCGGTTTTTATTATTTTCCATTAAAACACTATGAGATTATAATATATTTTGCTCGAAAATTTTACCTTCCGCGCCATGAAATAAACTTATAAAAACTACATGAAATTTTTGAAAGTTAATTGTATTTACATGAAGAATTATGTGCAAAATATTTGAAATAAATTGTCTAATGTTGTGTTTTTGAACAATATCTGTCGATTTGTCACAGCAATCGTAAAGTATTAATTAAATACGTTGTCGAAATTGGCGTAAAATATTCTCCCACAATAGGCTAATTAAGCGCCTTGGAATTTAAAAAGCAGGGTAATATTGTTCGAAAAAACGGCAGATAATGATCCTGGTGTGCCTTCACCCACGAAAATTCAACAGATGCAGACCATATGGTCCTCCGGAACATTAACCAATACTCCCTATGTCGATATTGTCGTCTAACCAGAGACAAATTATTATAATTCGAACGTTCGAGCCCTTTCATTCCAAGCGACCAAGCGTTTCTAAGCGTGTCGAAATTCACACAAACTGTAGGGGAAAAACGCCTCGCTCTCCGCGCTGCTAAAAATACAATTCTATTATCGTGAACTTTTTCCCGGCGTGTATGTATACACACCGAAATTCCTCTGGCGCCAAGCGTCTTTTTGGCTACACCTCACTTGGCGGCGACTGTCACTTCGTTACAGTGTGGTAGCCCTAAAAGTAGCCGGTTCTCTAGCTACTACGCTGCCATTTTTGTTGGCCGTACACATTAAGCGACGGACGCCGCACATGGCGGCACCGCCGTGGTTATCGCCGTGGCGCGCACCACTCCAACTCTCTCTCTCTCTCTTGCCCAAGACTTCACCTATTCTTAGGAGGGGAGATGCGATAGTGTAACGTGTGTTTCGTGCGCGATGGAAGGTTCCATTATTCCTAACCGTTTGAGGTGTCTGTGATAAGTTACTTTATAATTTTTTTCTACATACTTCTTGGATTTTTTTTTACCTGCCATGTCCACGTACGAGAAGTGGGATTCGCAAGAGGATTTTCGGACGCAGGGTGCTTTCAGCCCCATGCTTGGGGCGGAGAATGTATCGAGTAATAACAGCAACAACGAGTTCATTACCAACGAACTGAGCGACGTCGCCTGGCAGACAGAATGCAAGATAGGATTCAATCATGCTCGAGATTCTTCAGGATTCTCCTTTAGTGTATATAATGGCTCGGAGAAAGAGGCATTGTATAGGTGTGTATGCATTTGCTTCTTATTGCTCAACTGTGTGTGTGTGTGCCTTGCATTGTTTTGAGGCGAATTAGGCGTTGGGGTGCCTCAAAATTGTTTTGCATACTTGCTTAAAATTATATTTACCTGTTGTGAGCTAAATTTGAGTATATTTTAATTTTATTCTGCTCAGCAAATGGGAAAAAATGAGAATTTTAGAATTTCAAATCTAAATCATCTTCTGATGAGTTGCAGTTATTTACTTTTTTAAAATGCAAAATACTTTGAACAAGGCTTACACTTTTTTCCTTTTTGAGACAAATCAGGTGTTAGGGTGCCTCAGAATTGTTTTGCATACTTGGTTAAAATTATATTTATACCTGTTGCAATCTATATGTCATATCTTTAAATTTTATTCTAATCAGCTAAAAGAAAAATGAGATATTTTAGAATCTCAATTCTGAATAATCTTCAGTTGCAGTTATTTACCTATTAAAAATATTTTTAGAAACACGGCTTAAACTTTTTCCTTTCACTCAAAATATTCTTCTCTCTCTTCTATAAACGAGGAATTTTTCGCCTTCCCAAATGTTTGTATAAATAGTTAAATTATTTAATCGGATAGGCAAACATATTTAATATAAATAGAAAATTATGTGTTAAATAATGATTAATAAGAGGAAATTAAATTTAATGTTATTTTTGTAAAATTTTAACATTATGTTTCAGATTAAGATCGATTGTTTGAACTTTTTTTACCGATCAATATCGGCGAATTTCTCAAATGTTTTTAATGCTTTTGCGAAATTAATTCCAATTAACAGGCCCTTAAGTTAATTCCTGTGTGGCAAAGGAAATAAAATTAAAATTATATCAATATTTTTTATTAATTACAAATATTTGTTTTAATTTTATACCCATAGTATTCCATGTTTATAATTGCAATCTCAGAATAATGAAATTTTTTGAATTATATTTTTAGTAGTAAATTCATTATAAATATCTAGTTTAATGCCTATCAATTGTCCGTAACTATTCTACGTCGTAAAAAGTAAGACTTGAGACGTGATTTAATGTATACGTGATTTAATAGTTTGATTGATCATTACTTTGAGAAAGTTGACACCTGGTGATAAATAGGTTTACACTTGTTTCCAACAAAAAGAAATGGAAGGGGAAAATAAATAAGTAAAATTTGTTCAAGGATAGTTAAAGTTTTTTTTTTATTTATCAGCATATGAAAACCGTGTGTACTGTCTACTTAGTAAACAAATAAAATATTTTTTTTCTTTCCCCTGAATTATATCTGTTGTGTCTTTGAAGAACACCTGTAGCTCGCGATCTTTGGTATGGCACAGTAATCTGGTATTTTTAATCTCATGTTATCTTGAGTCGTGATGTCCAAGGTCACACCTTGAGTTAAAAAAAAAAATTGCAGTTTGAAAGCTTTGTTTTTCAAAATAGAAAGCGCATGTACCTTTAAATGCATTCCTTGCTTCATTCCAGAAGTTTTTATATGATGATCGTTTGCTTTTAGAGGAAAATTAATATTAATTATAAAAACATATTTAAAATTCTTCTGAGAAAAACGTTTGTTATTTAGATTTAACTTGCTAATATGTTTTCAATTTAATATATGATTTTTTTAAAAACCGTGTTATTTTTAAGAATTGTAATTTCACGGTTGTAGCTTTAATCAAGTTTTTGATAGAATGCAAGGATGGTTTATTCTATTTTTGCAGCTGAATTATTCATGTATTCGAAAAAGTATCAACGTATGAAGCAGTGTTACTAAAAATGATAATCTTCGACATCTGATTTCAGAGGAATGCATTTCAAGGAAAAATATAATTGAAAACACTTTTTCTTATTTTAATTTAAAATGGTTTTCCAATTAGTCCATGCTTCATGTGAAAGTCGTGCGAATAAGAAAGGTTTTCATTTCTATTCTGTATACAAATTTATTATGTTTCTAGAAACTTCTCCAACCTTGCCGAAGCATATGGTTCAATGTAATTTTCAAAATTGCCGAATAAATTGTTTTGAACGAATTTATGCAGAAAAGAAAACATGTCATTATTTCATTTTTAGCATTTGTGTATTTACATTTCGCATTTTTTTTAAATAATGGATTTTTCCGAAATGCATTATTTGTCCAATTGGGAGTCAGAATTTTTCATTTTGAAATTAATTTTTTTATCATGTTATGATTTTAATTCAATTTGTCACCAATTTCTTTATTTTTTTAATATTAAGTGGTAAATGAATTTCACTACGTCGGTCTTCTAAAAATTCGAAACAAATTAAATACTTCTTCACTTTAAACTGTTAATTATTTTATGCATTTAATATATTTTAAATTCGCTTGCTTTTAAGTGGCAAACTGGTGCTCTGTTTTCTTTCTTGCCTTTACCTGCCTGTAAACAAGTCTTATCTGGGTTAAGCTTTCGTGTGCATTTCCTTATTTAAATTGTCCTCCGATTTTCCACTATTGTGTAAATATTCGTAGTGTCTTCCCTCCCCACCTAGTGACATTTCATCCCATTGGTTATCCCCGCAAGTTGGAATCGTTCGCCAAAAGCAAAATCGTCTGATCCGGAAACCAGTTCCACTGTGACAACCCTACTGGCGTTTGAGAGCTTACGTCACGTTGCCATAGCAATCAGCTGTTCCGGTTAAGGCTTATTCAGATATTGACTAAAGTGAAGGCTTCTGGTAACGGGCTGCGAGGCTTGAATCGAAAGTCAATCCCGTTTTGCGTATTAAACTGATTTTCATATTAGGTACCTACCGAGTGTCAACACAAGACGGGTGCCTCTTTGAATGCAATGGAGGGAAGAGTCCACTTTAAAATATCGGTGCCTTTCAGTTGGAAGAATCGTAACAGTTTCTTCAATCTGTTTCGAGAGTTCCCTCTGCCTAAAACTCAATGAAATTGTAGAAATTTATGAAATACAGTGGAATCTCCTTATAACGAAGTCGCTTGGTTCCAGTTGAAAAATTCGCTGTAGAGAAAATTTCGTTATATGGAGATTAGAGATTTTTGCAGTTATTTATGTAAATGTTGCAAACATTTTAGTACGCGCGATAAGTTCAAAAATATTTAATTATGACTTTCAATTAAAAATGAAGTAATATTTATTATAAATTTGTTAATATTATACTACTTTTTATTGTATAAATAAAATGCTCCAAAGTGAAGACAATGCACCAATTTAGAGAATAATATGTACTAGTATGTACTTACGTTTATTTTACTTGAAAAATTCCGTTATTTTACATTGCTTTGCATTTCGTGATGTTAAATTTTCAGAAAAATTTTCACATTTTAAGAGTGAGTGGTTCCAGAAACAGGCACGTGTGAGCGAATTGGTTGCACAGAAACTATCAACTTTCTTCAAAAATCGAAAAGATAAAGGTCTGAAAAAATTCGTTATAGGGAGACAACCACTTCGTTATATGGAGAATATTTTGAATGTTATTTAACATTCCGATTAAAAATTTCGTTATAGGAAGAAATTCGCTGTAGGGAGACTTCGTTGTAGGGAAATTCTGCTGTATAACCCGAATATAAAATTTATAGAATATTTTTTTATTCAAGGCACACTTTTTGTCGATTTTGAGGCACTTTGATACTAAGAAGGAGAAGGGGAAATTTGAAAAGTTTCGATAAATTCGAAAGTTAATTTACCTTTTTCTGGCTCAAATCTTTATTTGTGAGTAAAAAAATTAAAAATTGAAAATACTTCATTATTCATTTGTAGCCAGATCATGTTGCCATTTTTACCCCTTCAATCCCTCTCCAGCCCAAATTAAAAGTGGAAATGCATCTTAAATTACATATTAATTCTAAGTGGAATAATTGATTCTAATAATTACTGGATTTCTAAGTTGTTCTGTAATTATTAGTGGAAATGCATATGAATTCTGGTGATGGCAAACAGAATCACAGGCCCCGATAGGGTTAAAATAAATAGACGACTCAGATTTTGACGTACTGTCCAGAACTGGAAAAAAGAAATCTGTATCGAGTTTTACTACAAGTAGTTATTTCCCATTAAAATTTAAAAAATCTATATACATAGTGGAGTCTCCCTATAACTAGGCTTGCCAGACGTCCCGGTTTGCAGACAAAATCCCAGTGTCCCGGCCGGTTTACTTCACGTCCCGGTAAAAATTAAATTTGATTATAGATGACCAAAAAAGTCTAAAAATAATTAACTGTGAAGGATTATTTAGGACTAGGAATTACTTTGTCATTTATTTCACTGTACTGTATGAAAAGTGAAAACTATAGAAGAGTGATGGTCTGCTAATAAATAATATTGTTATCGTATCGTCTTGTCTCGCCAATCGTGACCATGCGCGATGCGAGAGGCTCTCCGGGCGAGTCCAATATTGGGCACTAACGGGTGTAGCTTTAGAGCCAGAAAAACGCTGAACAGTTTTCATGTGTCAATCTGACCAAAACAAATGCTGTTGATTGGGAAACGCCGAAACTTCTGCTGAAATTATTAATAGCAGTCTTCTTGATGTACACGATATGAAAATAAACAATGATCAGCTGTTTGACGTTGTGCTTGCTAAGGAATATTTGCAGTCAAATTGGGAAAAGTGGAAGCAAGAAGAGACTACCAGAGATGTGATTATTTCAAGTGAAGAAAAATGGCTCAGGCTGTTTGATCACTGCAAGGAGAATCACATAGCAGCCCCTAATCTGATCAAGATAGTTAAGTATGCCTTCTGCTTACCTGGGACATCAGCACCAGTTGAGAGAGTATATTCTTTGATGAACAACGCGTGAACTGATGATAGGGGTTTGATGAAGGAATCTACGGTTAAAGGCTTGATGACATGTGAAATTAATATCGAATTAGCTTCTGAAGATTTTTACATTAAGATTAAAAACAAAAAAGACTTTCTAAAAAAAGTCCTAGCCAACGAAAAGTACATATAAATATTGTTCAAATTTTTATTCCTCATTCAAAGTGTTTCTTCTTACTTAAGTAACTTATAAATATTAACATGTAAGAAATAAAATGTTTAAATTTATATTCTTGTGTCATTTATTATTACCCCTGGTTTAGGTTCCTAATCAGTGACCATTTATTCATAGCATTGAGAATAAACTACCCTCTAAAACACTCTAAAAACCCGCCAAGGGTGTATGTCCCGGTTGATCATTTCAGAAATCTGGCAAGCCTACCTATAACGAAATCGCTTGGTTCCAGTTGAAAAATTCGCTATAGAGAAAATTTCGTTATACGGAGATTAGAGATTTTTGCAGTTATTTAAGTAAATGTTACAAACCTTTTAGTATGTGCGATAAGTTCAAAAATATTTAATTATGACTTTCAATTAAAAATGAAGTAATATTTATTATAAATTTGTTAAAATTATACTAATTTTTATTATACAAATAAAATGTTCAAAAGTGAAGAGAATTCACCAATTACCCTTCACATAGCATTCTATTGTTATGTGTTATCGCTGGAATGAACAATGCGAGTGGTTTCAGAAACAAGCACGTGTGAGCGATTTGTTTGTACAGAAATTAGCAACTTTCTTCAAAAATGACAAAAATCGAAAAGATAAAGGTCTGAAAAAATTCGTTATAGGGAGACAACCACTTCGTTATATGGAGAATATTTTGAATGTTATTTAACATTCCGATTGAAAATTTCGTTATAGGGAGAAATTCGCTGTAGGGAGACTTCGTTGTAGGGAGACTCTACTGTATTAACTAGGAATAATTTTAAAAAAATATTAGCTTCCAATAATAATTCCTTTCAACTTGTACACTGATTTTATATGCAGTAAATGTCACAGTCTCTGTGTTATGTGGTATAATGGTATATTCAGCATCGCAATTTCTTTTAAGCGTTAACCCTTTGATGACAATTTGGCCGACGTTTCCCGAAACACGTGGCTGCTCAGGACCGGTGTACTTTTTCTAGTTAAGCCTTAATTGCACCGAAGCAGGTATCATGCCGACGTGACAGTCGGTAGCTAAAAGCCACAAGAGCCGGCACGTATTTGTGACAGTCAAAAGAGAGTGTGCCAAGCAGCTGACACGCCGGCGTGACAGTCGTCCTCAAAGGGTTAATAATTTATGTTATGTGTAGACTCTTGCTATGAGTAGTGTAACAAATGCAAAGTCAAGGTGTTCCGGCTTCATTCCCTTCCTATTCCAATACCTATAGCAGGGATTTGCAAACTTTTTTACGAGCGAGCCAACAAAAGAAAACATTTCATCGAACCAATTTTATTGATTATATAAAAAATCAATAAGTACTCGCCGACGTGACAGTCAGTAGCTAAAAGCCACAAGAGCCGGCATGTATTTGTGACAGTCGGAAGAGTGTGTGCCAAGCAGCTGACACGCCGGCGTGACAGTCGTCCTCAAAGGGTTAATAATTTATGTTATGTGTAGACTCTTGCTATGAGTAGTGTAACAAATGCAAAGTCAAGGTGTTCCGGCTTCACTACCTTCCTATTCCAATACCTATAGCAGGGATTTGCAAACCTTTTTACGAGCGAGCCAACAAAAAAAAGCATTTCGTCGAACCAATTTTATTGATTATATAAAAAATCAATAAGTACTCCAAAAAATATTATTTAAAAAACTATTTAATACTAATGCGATGAATGAAACTGTGACTGCATTTCCTCATGTGACTGCATGAAAATTCCTCATGTCTGGTTCGAACCGGGATATACTTATTATACTTCTATACTAATTCTTTAAATTATTATATTATTACTGTAACCCTTTTTTGCGCAGTGTGCCAGCTGATGGCACACCTCATTTCACTCGCTTCTCAACCGCTAAATTCAACTTATAAATGGAAAATAATAGGTTTAGGATAGGGCTGATAGTACCTCTTTTAGAATGTTATAGTAGCCTTGTGAAATTTCGTTTCGAAATAGGAATTATTAGAGATAAAGTTTGGGAAAATTCCTTAATTCGGAGATAAAAAATTTTTTCAGTCCTGGACGTTTACGATTTTAGCAAATTAACTCAAAAATTTTCCTCCAATATTATTGAAGTTTTAATTTATGATTTTCTGTAAGATTCAGCGATATTTTTTGAGTGTATCAAGGTGGCTGTATCTAAGGGGGTTCTCATATTAGGGGTGACCGCAAAGGGGGACAACCCCCCCCCCTCCGGAATGAAGTAATTTTTTTTATTATTTTTTTATTTATTTTTTGTAGATTCTATGCCTAGACAATAAACTAAACCCATTCATGATGTTTTTTCAGCATATTTCAAAAAGTTTGATGCCTTTCACCGCAAAGGATTAACCGCATAGTTTTTTTTTCCCCCTATCTATTTAGACGACTTCCTCTCTGTTTTGAGGATGCGTTGTTATATTGATTCAGCTACATGTCCATAGAACACTTGAGATACTAATGCATTACTGGTAATTTTGTATCTCGATATAACGTCTATGAATGACTTGATTTTAGCTTAGAAGTTTAACCAGCGGGAGTGACCTCCCCGAAACTTTCTCTCATACGACCAGTAATGTGGGGTGGGTAAACACCCAGTTGGTAGGTAAATATTTTTGGGGTATTTACCCAAGGCCTGGTTATTTTGAAAAAAAAATTATGAATGGTGATTTACAATGAAACATATAAAATTTATGAATTCCAAAAAACTTAATATTTTGCAAAAGAATTGCGTATGTTCGCAATTTTTACGCGCGCTGAGGTACAATAACTTTATTTAACGTTTTTGAGTGCGAAATCTTACTCTTCGCACATTTCACTACACCTCTGGATAATCACAGGAGTCCATCTGAAGAATGTCAAAACAAAGTTTCGTTTTCGGGATTGCCATAATTTCCGAAGCGCGTGTTTACGGTTCGCTACAATTTCCGCCAAGGTCAAACGCCAACCATACTCACTTGAGTAAAATAAGCGAAATGCTCGCCAACACACAGTCGTAATGTGCATATTGAACTAAATATGCAATTAGAACACCTGTTTTTTAACCGATTCAGATGAAAATTGGGCACAGATCTATAATTGATGTTAGCATCCGCGATATCAAATTTTATTTATCTAAGCCAAAGGGCTTAAGAGATACAAGTATGCGATTATACAGACCGACAGACAGTCAACCCGTTGACAGATTTGGCCCAAAATTTTATATGGACCTACATTCATGACGATAAAACTGTGTACCAAATTTTATCCATCTAGCTATTCAAGTTTTTGAGTTATAGTGTTCACATGACTTCGGACATACAGACAGACAGACTTCCCGTAGACAGATTTTATCCAAAATTTGATAGAAACCTACAAATTATGTTTAAAGACCACTTACCAAATTTCATCCCCGTAGCTCTAATAGTTTTTGAGTTATCGTGTTCACAGACACACAGACAGACATAATTCCAAAATTGTGTTTTTCGTACTCGGGAAGGTCTAAAACGTGGAGATTCGTTAAACTCTCGAGTTCGAATTTTTTGACGATTACAATACTTTCTCTTTGTATACTTCGTATACGAGAAAGTAAAAATTAGTTGAAACATGTATATGAATTCTTTATATCCGATATTAAGCAGAATTTAGACCATTCGTATCGATGTAGCCTCTCAGAAATTGGCTGAAATTTGCTTTTGTATGTGTAGTTATTTAAGGTCTTACCTGAGGAATTTGTCAGTAGTTACAACTTTCTCACATTTAAAGAGAAAGTATTACAATGGTAAAAAAAATTTTATCTCGAGAGTTTGATGAATCTCCACGTTTTAGACCTCCACGAGTTCGACAAAGCCATTTTGAAATTATGTCTGTTTGTGAACACAGTAACTCAGAAATGCAACGAGCTAGAAGGATGAAATTTGGTTATGTGGTGTTTTCACCGATATTGTAGACCTTGTCAAATTTTGGACAAAATTCGATTGCAAGGAGTCTTTCTGTCCGTCCGTGTATATGTAAACACGGTATCTCAGAAACGCAACGAGGTAAAAGCGGTTTTTTTATATATATTATTTTCTAGTTTTTAGCCTTTAATTTATGTCATAATTCAGCATTATAAATATTTTGGGATTTTAGAATCAATTTTTCTTGAACTAATTCCAACAATTATTTTATTGAAAAGATTAAATTATTGAAATATTGCATTGTCATCAAGACCGAATGAATATACAAAATTTCGGAACTCTAGTGCATTAAGAAGTGAGTGAAAAATCGATCACAAAATTCTGACCGTACAAAGAATATTTCGAACTTAAATCCATTTCTCTGCATCTAATTCCAGCAATAATTTCTTTAAAAAGATATATAATAGGATATACTTATTTTTATTTTTATTGAAACTTTTAAATTACTGTCTAATGTCTTTTAGTTCTCAAAAATATTATAGATGGCGCCACTGAAACCTACCGGGTGGAAACGTAATTTTGCGATTTTTTTTAAATTTATAATCGCGAGCTCTAAAATTATTAAAATATTGCATTGTCATCAAGACCCAATAAATATACAAAATTTCAGAACTCTAGTGCATTAAGAAGTGAGTGAAATGTCGATCACAAAATTCTGACCTTACAAAAAATATTTCGAACTTAAATCCATTTTTCTTCAACTAATTCCGGCAATAATTTCTTTAGCAAGATATACAATAGGATATACTTATTTTTATTGAAACTTTTAAATTACTGTCTAAAGCCTTTTAATTCTCAAAAATATTATAGATGGCGCCACTGAAACCTACCGAGTGCAAACGTAATTTTGCGATTTTTTTTTTTAAATTGATAATTGAAAGCGCCAAAATTATTAAAATATTGCATTTTCATCAAGGCACACTAAATATACAAAATTTCAGAACTCTAGTGCATGAAGAAGTGAGTGAAAAATCGATCACAAAATTCCAACCTTGCATACAAACATGAAACATTTCGAACTTAGTAAAAGCGTTTAAAAACAATAGGGTCCAGGAAAGTTAGCTGATTTAATAACTAATTTTTTAAATTTTGTTGTCTACCCCCTATACTTCTATAAATTTTTTACCCCCAACCCCTACTTTATCTACCGAATCGCCTCCACTGTGAACTGTGCTAAAAGAGCCGCTTTAATTAATATTAAAAACATGTGAAAATCTTAGCATCGATTCGTCGGTTAGTTATTGAATCAAATTTCGAGAGGTCGTTTCTTTGTTTTGAGTGGGTGTTCTCTTCTTTTGCGGTCGGATTTTATCTGCCGCTGCGAAACGAACGGAAATTCCAATCACTCTGGGTCTATTTAGATAGTGAGTATGGATGAGTAAATAAAAAATGCACGCGCAGGCTTTTGGGCTTGCCTAATTATTTTAAGAACGTGCGCGTGTATGTTGAATCACCTTTTTTTCCCGAAAATAAAAGTAACTCCAGATGATGCCTTTGATTGCGATTCCGTAAGCAGGGAAAAAGAAAGAAATGTTGTGTGCCATAAAATTATGAATAATATGACTGTACGTGGTCATTTTTTTATTTGCTTTAAAAATCTGCTTTGAAATTAACTAGCTGTGTGGCCCGGCGTTTCACGGGCTATCACGAATAATAGGATATTCTCGGGCGGAGAGAAATGAGGTCACGTGAGACCTTGGCATCCATATATTTTCATATGCCCCGCCTCCGTTTTTCTCTACAGTCAACAAATATTGTCACTTACTTTCCATAACAAACGTTACGAAGTTAAACACCTTAATACAAAAAAAGAAAGAAAAAAAGCATAAAAACGATTTTTTTTCCCATTGTTAATAAATCCAAACACAGAAGCTCTCTCAAAAAGAAATACCAATTTCCGTTAAATAAATAAACAAAATGCAGCACCGGATGCGAAAACTAATAATGGGGAGGGGGGTGATCCGCCGTGAATGAATTCACCATGCTGCCAATAGGTGGCAGCACGTAAATTTATTCATTTTGACGTTTTTAATTGGTATCTTTTTAACTAATTATAATTTCGGAATTTAAATAGTCGAAATGGATTCATTGGATTATTTTCCATCTTTTGGTACTTGGGGCTAGTTTCAGGATTCTGTGGTTCGTGAGAAGATAGAAGGACATAGAAACATATGTTTGTTTACCTTCGAATTTTAATAGGATAGATGATTTAAAAAAATGCTTAAACTATCGTTTCCAAGTAGGACCATTAAAACACAGATAGTTAATATTTCTGCTGCTTCTTCATTGTAAGGGGAGGGGATCATGATTTAAAATATTTCTTTAAAGATTTGCCAAAAAAAAAAAAAAAAATCGTCGGTATACTGCTGAACTGAAAGTGACCAGGTCAAACTAAAAGCGAGTTAACGCTTTTAGAACGTTGACTCATATTATACTAATAAAGCTTTGCATGTAAATAACAACTCGCTTGGTTCAACGGTGTTTGAACATGTTTTCAAACGTTGCATCTAAATAGCAATTTTAAAAAAAATTCGGCTGTCGGAGGGTTCAAGGACAAAATCTTTTGGTGTAAAAGCTGATGGAAACCTGACTTAAAAAATAAGTGACCTTGTTATTGACTTATTTTGGGCTGTAGTGTATGAACATTGTTTTCGAATAGTTTTTACTTTCTCGTATACGAAGTGTCCAAAGAGAAAATATTGTAATCATCAAAAAATTCGAACTCGAGATTTTGACGAATCTCCACGTTTTAGACCTCCCTGAGTCCGAAAAACACAATTTTGGAGTTATGTGTGTCTTGTCTGTGTGTGCATCTGTGATAACTCAAAAAGTATTAAAGCTACATGGATGAAATTTGGTATGTGGTCTTTACACATAATTAGTAGGTTTCTATCAATATTTGGACAAAATCCGTCCACGGGGAAGTTAGTGTGTCTGTATGTCCGTGTTCATGTGAACGCGATAACTCGCAAACTTATAGTAGGTGGGTAAAATTTGGTACACATTTTTATCATCAGGAATGTAGGTTTGTATTAAATTTTGGACCAAATCCGTGAAAGAGTTGACTGACTGTCTGTCTGTATAATCGCATAAATTTGAACGCAATAACTTCTTTAAAAAATTTCTTTGATAAATGAAATTTGGTATGTGGCCTTCTTACCTTAATGGTAGATTTGTGTCCAGTTTGTGTCTCAATCGGTTAAAAAAAGGCGTTGAAATTGCAAATTACTTTTTCTTTATCTTACACCCAGCGCTATTGGTAATCACGCCGGCTTCTGATTCCACTTCCGCGTTGGACGACCTTCGGAAATCGTGGTATGACGTTTTGATTGTTATTTTTTTCCCCCGCTGCGTTTGGGGTTCTTGTTCAGTTTGCTGCCTTTTAGCTTATTTTTTCTCTACATTTGTTAGGAGTATACGAGAAAGTTTACGGGAAACCACTCCCGCTGGTTCTTTTTTTACGTAAGAGCATTTACTAAAAGTTAGACATTGTGCTCTCGGCTTTCCCATTCTTCGTACTATGATTGACTGGTAGGAAATATTATCTTATGTAAATATTGAAATCTTTT
>BGPR01015990.1:0-35561 GCA_013235015.1 Araneus ventricosus
GTTCTATTTCTACCATCAGGTATTCCAAGATCTGCATAGATTTTCTTGTCTTCTGCAACAAAAATGAAATTAGAATATGCTAATTTTTTTCTACAAAAATATTTTATGAAAAAAAGTTCTATTGGCTTTGAACTTAAAAGATAATTCAGCTAAGTCGCTGCAAAACATAACAGACGAAAAATATAAATAGTATATTGTCGCTTTTTGTGCGTGTATTTTTAAGCTATTTCATCAAGTTGCTTATTCAAGCCAGGTCTGAAGTTGTAAACCTAATAAAATAATTTCCGTTGTAAAGAGAAATGATAAAGCGAGACTTCTCCCCCCTCGGCATTCTCATATACTTCTAGGATATGGCGTGCTTTGTCTGCAGCTTCGCCATGCAGCGAAAAATAAGCCGAGAATGTACGAGGGTCAGTCAAAAAGTTAGTTGCACTGCTCGAGGAAACAAAATAGGATAGAAATTTTACATTAATGATATATGCCTATTAAAGATCCATACAGAAGCTACTTTTTGACGTAATTACTTCTTTAATTAAATATTTGTCCGAGGCATGGCGCAAGTTTTTCTATGTCGTCCTCGAAGAATTCCTGTCCAGCGTCCAATAACCCTTACTGGGTTATTGCTGTTGGGCTAAGTTCAAATTTTGGGTTCAATTCCAGATGCTCGGCAATAATCTTATGCAGACTTCCATGTGAAATATCGAATTCATTTTTGATTTCATCTAATCTTACGCATCTGTTTGCTGCAAGAATGCGTTCATTCACTCGAGCAACGATCTCGGCAATGTCGTCGTCAACATCGGTCTTCCCTCCCAAGTAAGCGTCATCAACATCGTTCTCGATAACCCTTATTGGGTTATTGCTGTTGGGCTAAGTTCAAATTTTATGGAATTCAAGATGCTCGGCAATAATCTTATGCAGACTTCCATGTGAAATATCGAATTCATTTTCGATTTCATCTACTCTGACGCATCTGTTTGCTGCAAGAATGCTTTCATTCACTCGAGCAACTATATCGGCAACATAGTCGTCAACGTCGGTCTTTCCTCTCAAGTAAGCGCCGTCAACATCGTTCTCGAACATGTTGCACCTTTTTGCGATAGCTTAACGCACATTGCATTTTCACCATACACTTCGCGAAAGTGCCGATAAGTTTAAGTGCAGTTACACATTTTTGCTCGCAGAAAACGAATCACAGCACGCATTTCCAATTTGGACGCCATCTATAGCTGCTGAGACGTGTTCACAACTGATTAGCATGCAAACTAAAACTGCCGCATCCAAACCGCTACGTCACGATCTGCAGATAAATGTCTGCAGTGTTGACACAAAGTTTAAACAAAATACATTTTTAACTTTGGAGACAAAAAGAATCTTCTAGAAAAATCCTGAACCATGGCGTCCTGGGAGCCAGAAATGTCATGAACCTTCAAGAGATTACGTCACTTCCAACGTATTGACGTCATTTCCTTTTGAAAAGGTATAAAAGCAAGCTCTCAAATCAACAGCAGTCAGTTGGACTTTGGTCAGCAGTGAAGCTGATGAACTGATATACGCTGAACGCTAAGGAAAGTTCTGTGACTGAAATTTTATTGGCGATCTCTGTTGTGAATTTATACAAGTGATGTTCAGTTTTGTTACCAGTGATTAGTGTTTTGCTGAATCCTTCCTGGAATAGAGCTTTACCTTCACATACACGCACCAGACGAATTTTTTTGCAACAATACTAAAAACGATAAGAAAGGAATATAAAATGAATAAAATAGACTAATGTAAAGAATAAATGGACTTTTGACATGGCAATTACATTTTTATATGTTTTTGAAGACTCTTCTTGGCGTATGGAGGACGGAGAGGAGGGGAGAGGGACGTGTAGATATTTTACTTGCAAGAGGAATCCCCCTCCATAAGGTTCTTGGGTATCGATACGCAATCTGGGGTCATTTCACTTCTTTGTCTTTTGGTACTACGACCAGCTTCAGAGCCAGTGGATTCAGGTCGCACTAGAAAACTATCTAAGGTGGTCTGTTTCTCCAACGAAATCCGAGGCAAACCGACCAAACTGAGGCAAACTTTTCGCGGGAAAAATTGACGAAACCCGAAACTGCGAGAACCCCGGAAGCAGAAAGTGCTTAAAAGTGCGACGTACGCCGCACAACAAACGTGGTCTTTGCAGAACACTTAATCTTTAAAAAAATAACACGCCCACACACCAGAAAAAACCACGATATGTTCAGCAGAACAATCAAAGAGAGGCGCTCTTTATGCCATGCCTTCTCTCTTTACGTTTCGCGCAACGTAGCCTCCAGAGATTGGAGCAATAGCAAAAAAAACACTCCTTCATCGATTGGCTTACGAGAAAGCTACGTCTTCATCGGGGCTGACGTAACTGGGGATGAAGATCCGAAACAGGCACGTTGAAAGCTGTGTGTACATGAATGTACTGGAACTACAGAGTTCCTGGAATACGAATAGGGCTCATTTACCTAACTGGACCAGCTTTTGACGCACATATCTATTTTGAATGTTACTGTGGTCCGCCAAATTTAGACAAACTAACTGCAGAGCATTTCCAACTGTTTGAGGTCATATTGCAGAACATTGGATATAATTCTGCTCCTGGGGCGAGAACTGAAGTAAACAAAAACTGAAGTTTTACTGTAGAGCTGACACGGAGTTACTCCTGTCATGCCAGTTTATTTAAAACCCCACTGATCCCAGCCTACCCAAGAGGGTGTAAAGCCTGATACAGCCCGGTGGGGAATTAAAAACAATTTGTACCACAGAAAAATAAGTCCAAGACTAATAAGCCAAGAATAAAATTGCACTGAAAAAGCACTGAATATATAACGAACATCGAAAATACAAGACAAATTTCAATAAATATCAAAACTCGACAATAAATAGCAAAAGATGTGAGTAAAATTCTCATAAAATTCAATGCAAATATAAGAAAACATATCCTCAAAGTATGAAATAATAAAATTAGGGCAGAGTTAAAATGAATCTAAAATCAATGCAGAGGTTACTGAGATTTTAAAAACAATTACAAGTTAAAATATAAACACATGCACACTTACACAAACACACACTCACGAGGAGAAAGTCTGACAGTTAATGGGGCAGTCTGTTGCAGATTTGCTCAATGATTCTAAAAGCTCCATTTATTTTTTCAGTTGCCTGTCTATTTGAAGTTAGTCTTAAACCATTGTATTTTATTCCGTCAATCAAAAACTCTGTCATGCCAGTTTATTTTGTCCCACGGCGATCCGCCTACCGGAAAGGGTGTAAGACCTTAAAGGTCGCCGGGGAGAGAACCAAGATTACAGCCCCGGGAAGAGTGGCAGGCACCTGGCCCTCCCCGAGCATGCCAGGCGTACCAGTCATGACAGTAGGCGTACCAGGGATTTTCAATGAACGGCGCCACGACAGCAGTCGGGAACTAAGGTCGGAGTTCTAGTTTCCAATCACCGGCCACGGCTCAACCACTCCCGAAGGAGGTACGTCTCGTCATCGTAGTGTTGGAAACTCGACCATTACTATTCCCACCAGGGAAGCGACAACCTGCTTACTTATCGGGCGGCTTATCATCCGTGAACTCGCAGTGCCCCCTGTGGGAGGATACCAAACCGAGATTAGATACCGTTCTGCAGTAAGGCATATGGAACAATTACTAATGACCTGGCGAACGGAAGCCCTCCCAGAAAAAGGAACCGGCCAGAAAAGGTGGAGCTACCTCCTATAGACTACGACCCCACCTCCGTCTACATCCCCATCACCACAACGATGCATCTCCAGTCCAAACTACCCGTGAACTGGGTGAATAAAATTTGCTATTTAATTTGGAACGCGCCCAGGTGACCGAAAATAATATCTTAGGTACCTATCTGAGGTCTAAAACTTCAAGCAACCACCAACCGATAGACCCATCAAGACCCAAGTCTCCACCAGAAGTCCATCAGCCGCACAGGCAGTACTTTATTCAACCAAAATACAAAGTACAGTTCATCAATTTAAATAGAAAAAATCTACAAAGAGTCAATGTAAACAAAAAAATGTTAACATACGAAAGAAATTTCAGAACATAAAGGCATTTGTTCATGAAAAGGAAAATTTCAAGTTGAGTAGGAGGATATGGAAATTTCAGGAATTTTCTTTTAAATACTGTCGGCTCAGCCGCCAGCGGTACTTCGTATAACCACAAGGATATACCCCGTCCTGCCGAATCGTCCGCGTTTACTGAATTGACCGGTCGAGCGACAACTGCTCCGAGAAGGGAACCGAGAGTACAGGGTGGAGCCACCTCCTCCAGGATAACAACTAAGCCTCCCCGCAGCCAATCGCCGAAGTCCTTCTGCCCGAAAGCATTGCCATCTCCAATCCTTTGGTATTAATGGGCGTACAAATAAAGAACTCTAAAATGAAGGAGGTACTTCGTATACGGAGAAGTAGAAAGTAAAGTTAGTTTAGCTTAGTTATATATATTTACGTCCCGTTTTGCAGCAACACGAGGGCTATTTCGGGTCGGTTGGAATTTTGAACCACTGTCAGATCACGAGAACGACACCTGAGATGGCACCCCCTCTCCATACTTCCGCCACACCAACGGGAGGACATACGGTTCCAGCGGATTTAACGTGCACCAGACCCGCTTACACGGCGGCTCTTCGTTGGAATCGGGTTTGAAGCCTAGAGCCCTCCGGCCCCGAGGTCGAGACTTTACCACCAGGCCAGCGCGGGCCCGAGGAAAAAGCAAATAGAACAACTAAAGTTAGACGGATGGAGTTTATAAATTTCTTCCCGCTCTGCTTGAGTTTTTTCGTTGCAAATCGTGAGACTGGAGCAAGATTTTACGGAACAATACAAAAGGAAGGGTGTTGCATACTAACCTAATTGAGACTTTTCGCTCTGCGGCAAGGAATCGGACCAGGAACCATTCACGCAAATGATGACATGGGATCCTTCCAAGATCGAGTCTTCAACTTGGTAACAGAAAAGTACAGATTCTCCTGAGAGAAATGCGTGGACTTGAGAGTCATCAGATTCGTCTATGTTCTGGTTTATATATGCTTCTGGTGTTTAATTTATCAGTTTGGTGTACTATTAATCATTTATCGTTCCTGTTTTTTATTTCGTTTTATCTTTCCTTTAGCAAAACAAAATATTATGCTGCCCTGTTTTAATTTATAGATTTTGGGATTCTCATGTTTTCATTCAAACCATACTTATTAAGGTAGTGAAAAGGCTAGAATTGAAAGTTTTAATACAACAAAAGAGGATTCAAAACATATTCACGTTTGTTGGGGAAGCTTAGTGACAATATTTGTAGGGGAAAAAAACAGAGACGGGCATATGAAAAAATGTCGATCCCGAGTAACGCTGGGTAGTTAAAAGACTAGATTTAAAGGTTTTAATTTAACAGTAAGGATTGAAAGGAGACTTATGTTTTTTGGGGAAAGTTAGTGACAATATTTGTAGAAAAAATAAACCGAAGGCAGGCATGTGAAAATAAAGTAATAAGAAGACAAGATTTGAAAGAATATTTAGGTTTGTTGGGGAAAGTAAGTGACAATATTTGTTGAAAAAAACGGAGGCGGGCATATGAAAAGATATGAATCCCGAGGCCTCACGTGACCTCAATTCTCTCCGCCCGGAAATATCCCACTATTTAAGATAGCCCGTGCAACGCCGGGTCACACAGCTAGTTCACAATAATATCCATCAAGATGAGACGAGCACGAAACTATACCACATCTCCACAAACTCAAAGCGCAATAATCATCGTTTAAACCTGAAATAAGCTTGTTTTTGTGCTGGTGCTTTACAGTATTTATAAATGTTGAGAGGTTGCAATAAGCAAACAAACAAAAAACCCTACTTCCTAAAAATAAAGTTTTGTTAATTAGCACTAAAATTGTCAAAAGCCAAAAAGAATTAATAATGCCACTAAAGGAGCAATATAACATTTAACATGTAAAGTAAGATTATTTTCAGTTTCTTGTATTGTTAAAACAAGAGTTTGGAATTCTAGAAGCAATTTGCATTCACATTATTTAACAAAACCACCGATAAAAATGCCGCCAAAACGACAAAATATTGGTCGTCGTACAAATGAAGCCAAGAGGAAACGAGGAGAAAGACAAAATGAAACAGAAGAAGAAACAGCACAACGACATGAAGGAAACAGATTACATATGTCACAGCCACATGCTACAGAATCATCACAACAACACGAAGCACAAAATGAAGCAAGTCGAGTAAGAATTAGAGTATTAAGACAATCTTTTCCATATAGTGATTGAAATAAAAAAACGTGGCAATAATGGATTACGCATGCAAATGAATCGATCAAATCTGCTGGTAAAACTTGATCGTATTGCATTTCAGAATAATTCGGAAATTGAATATAGCTTGCATCCAGTTGTGGTTGTTGAAAGCATGAATCAAGTTTGAACAAATTGCAAGGCATTAAAATTCAAGAATGAAGCACCTGGGATGTGTTGTTTGAATGGCAAAGTTAAATTGCCACCACTGAAGGCACCACATTGTTGTCATTGGTCTCTGGTACTACAACACAGTCGAGGTATTTTTTGAATAACATACGAAATTATAACACATACTTTCAAATGACTTCGTTTGGTGCAACGAATATAATAACTGAGGATTATATGCCAACATTCAAGATTCAAGGACAAATATATATGCTCTTTGTTACCATTTACGGATGCTGATCACAAATTTTTGCAAATATATTTCATTAGAAATTCAAGTAATCAAGTAAATCGATACACACACATCAAAACACACGTACGAAAACTGCCTTATATATAGAGAGATATATAATTTTAAATAAATGCAATAATTGATATGAAACTTTCAATTGTGTTCATTTAATCTATATATATATTCTCAAATCCAGCAATAGCAAAGCATTGTCGGGTTGAGCTAGTTACTAATAAAAAAAATTAATGCTTCAGATGCTATTTTTTTAAAATGAGAGGGCAAATAAAGTTTTTTTGAGACAGGTGGCATACTATTACGGCATTCTAAATTTGCTACAGCGAGAGATTTCCATACGCAATGGCTACTGAAGAGCAGAAACAATGGTCGTTTTCTGGTTTCCTTTTTTACTTTTTCTTGAATGTCTCGAAAACTAATCAGTTTTCGAATTATAATTGATTTAACAAATTAAAGAACGCAAAATTCCCTACAAATAATGTTTGTTGAAAATGATGCTTTTATTTTTCTTCGAGATTTAACAGCTTCGCAGATAATGGCTCTCAAAAATGGGAGAAATTAGAATGATATAGATATTCTTGATATGATAAACAATGATTAGTCTTTTTTTCACTCGAACATGAAGTGCAGTGGATACGTCATTTCCTGCGTTAGCAAAACGTTTCCTTGTGAGTTTTGAAGTTCTCTTTTACCTACATTCGTTATAGGAAGTTTACTTATTCTAATGATTCGCGTGAAACAATTTCAGGAAAATTTCTTGAGCCGAGTATCCAGATGGGCCAGCTCAAAGAGGGTGAAAATGATGGGGAATTGGTACATACTAACGTAAAACAATGCTACTTTGTACCAATTTTCATGACTTCAAAAGAAAATTCGAGATAAGTTGCATGTATTTCTCAAAGAAGAGGCTTTTATGAATTTATCCTCATTGAGTGATTACTTAGAGAAACGTTTTGCAGCAAAATTTGAGTCATACAACACTTTAAATAATAAATTATAAATAGCCGCTCTCCTCGCGGCCAGCACCCACTTTGCTCAGCACTGCTCCTGTCATCTCGTTGCTTCGAGGCTCTAGGCCACTACTCTTTATTTTCTCGTATACGAAGTATACAAAGAGAAAGTATTGTAATCGTCAAAAAATTCGAACTCGAGATTTTGACGAATATCCACGATTTAGACCTCCCTGAGTCCGAAAAACACAATTTTGGAATTATGTCTGTCTGTAAACACGGTAACTCGAAGACTATTAGAGGTACGGGGATGAAATTTGGTATGTGATTTTAACACATAATTTGTAGGTTTCTGTCAAATTTTGGACTATATCCGTCTACGGGAAGTCTGTCTGTCCGCGTTCATGCGAACACCATAACTTAAAAACTTGAATAGCTAGATCGATAAAATTTGATACACAGTTTTATCATCGTGAATGTAGGTCCGTATAAAATTTTGGGCCAAATCCGTCAAAGGGTTGACTGTCTATCGGTTTGTATAATTAACGGATTCTTTTCAAAAATGATCTCCACGCGCATGCGTACGCATCTCTTTGAATTTGATTCCTTACCTATATATTTTTCAATCACTATAATGTAAAACCGTCTGATAGTCATTGGATTCTGGGTAGAAGTAGGTTCGAATATTTTAGCCACTCGGGGGATGGGTAAATGGCACCTTTTTGGAGAAGTATACGAGAAAGTTTAGGGGAGAACACTCCCGCTGGTTCAGTTTTAAATACTACATGGAGATCAGTTGAACAGACCATAAAACCATAGCAGATTTCGTATTCTTTGTAGACAACAGATTCTTTTAAAATCGTAAAATCTTTCAATAAACCTCATCTAGTTGTAATGTTTTGTATAACTTTTTCTGCATGAAAGTCTTCAGATGCATAAATTCAGAATGATATCGTCCTAAATAAACAGTTACCATCGCCTACAATAGGTATTTTACAACATTTTTGACACGCCATTTTGATGTAACTGTTGGGATCTGTATATTTAAAATAATATGGTAAAACCTTGAAACAGCTCGCCAGCCCCAACCACTCGACGGATTTCGATAACTTTTATTTCATATGAATGCTTATGACGTTTAGATATGTCATCAAGGGTTGTCATCCCCCCACCGATATTCGAAAGAAATCAAAAAAATTTTCTCCACTATGCATTCTCTATATGTTTTTTCGATTTCGTTCGAAAATTGGTGGTGGGGGGGGGCAGGAGACACTTGATGACATATCTAGACGTCGTAAGCATTCATATGAAATAAAAGTAACCGAAATCCGCCATCCCAGTGGTTGGGGCTGGCGAATTGTCTGAAGGTTTTACCATATTATTTCAAATATATAGATTTTTCAAATTTTTGATGCAAAGTTACCTTCTGCACTAGTTATTTTTTCAATATATTTCAATAACAAACTTACTATATGTAATGTTTGATATATATATTGAAAACCAGGATGGAAATATACAAGAAAAATAAATCTTATAAATACCTGATTGTAATAAACAATTTTACGCCATTGGATCCGGTCAAACAAGGACGACGATTTAGAAATCCTTTTACTCGCTCATTGTTGAATGTAGTCTTAATATATCTTTCTATTACAATGTTTTCTTAGTTAGATAAGTGTTAATAATCATTTTATGGTCTGCATTATTGACAGAAAAATCAAAGTCACTCAACTGGACTCTACAAGTTGCAACGATCTTTTCCTTCTCATTGGAGAAAACCAGGGGATTTCCATGCTTCTTTATATGAAGTAGCTTTCTTTTATAACAAGCTGTTCGCTTGGAGCCAGAAAAAAAAGTTTCTGCCTCTTTAAGAGCACACTAAACTTGTGAAATGGCATTAAAGCAAGCTTCTAAGGTCTCTGGAGAGAAATCCATATAATTACAAGTAACTTTCCCTAATTAAACCCTAACTTTCTTTTATATAACCTGGGAATATTTGAAGCATAATCAATCATTCTTCTTATTATTAATTAGTCCAAAAATGAAATTTATAAAACCAGCTGTGGTTGTTTTGTACCCCAAATTTCAATGGTGCAAAGAAACTCTATTTTTCGGTGCAAAGTTATCCCACGTGAGAAAAAAAATAATAACATCTTAAATAACAAGTATAATTAGCAGTCAAAGCTAGAATTATTATCTTATGCATCTAAATGCACCTGACTTCAGAAATGCTGTACTTTCTTTACCAGAGACAGAGTTTTTAGCTCTAAAATGTTTGCTGAGAAACTGGATCAATGTCTTCTTTTTTCTACAACCTCCTGAATGATTATTATGTTCATTTAAATGCTTAAGGAATAATCCGAGTTAACTCGTTCTAAATACCGTAGGTTTCAAAATAATTCGGCCCTTAAGAGGTCAAGGAATGAAATACACTAGTCAGTGTTGCAAAGAACCGAGAATAAAATCTCCTTCCGTACCCCTAATCAGTTGGTCGCTATTTTAAAAATTTTGTACAGATGCAAAGTTACCTCCACGAGTGCAAAGTACGGTTTTAAAGATAGAAAGATTATTCCACGTTACTTGTTATGTAGGCAAAATACCGCCCCATCATATCGAGTAACTTTTATATTGAAAGCTTTTCGGTACCTGTAACCCCCTAGAGTTTAAAATTAATTTTAACACCTTTTCGACTGTGTTTTAATCTCATCATGCGATAGCAGATTGGAGAGCTCTAATCAGTTACATTCTCTGAGTAAGGATTTAAATAAAGTAGCGTATCAGGTGAATTACAAGTCAAGGCCTTCACCAAAGAGGTAATACTTAAAATGATTCTCTGCATATACAATACATGCGGAACAGGATTTCATGGACCATCGGAGAAACTCCTCTTCAGCACGATTTGAAATTTAGCGTAAGTGTTGATTTCGACGGACGCAATATCGGTTGTGACGCGCAAACGACAGATGCTACCTTCGAGAAGGAAGGATTTCAAAATTCAATCCTTCCTTGTTCCGAATTTGACTGAATCTGATAGTGATAATTGAAAGAGAATCCGAAGGTAGCTTTCATGCAAATGATTTCATAAATATTACTTGGAGAACGACAATAGAAAAATGATGCTAACAGGTAAGATTCAAAATTTAAATTACTTCGCACTTTTTACAGACTTTGATCTAACTTTACTTGTTTCATGCTTGCAATGATGGAATTTTGAAGTCAACTTTCCACCCACTTCCTGACGTGCTAGTGTTCTTAAATTTACGCTATTTTAACATTTTAAGAACATAATTATGAATTAATAGACTAACTATAATTAAATTTTGATTCCGTATGAGTGCCACAATCTTGTAGTTAATTTGAAAAAATATTGAATATAAGACTCCCTAATCTTTATAACCATAAATTATGAAATACTGTAAAGCACCTTTTATACGTTTCTCATTTATAAGTCTAATAATAAATTATGAAATACAGTAAAGCACCGTTTACAGGTTTCTCATGTATAAGTCGAATAATAAATTATGAAATACAGTAAAGCACCGTCTATACGTTTCTCATTAATACGACGTTTTATCGCCGTCCCGGTTCATTCTTTTTCATTGTAATGATAATCTATACGACGCAAAGCTTAGGTTATACGTCATTCCCCCCCCCCTTCTAAAATGTTAAAATTTCCTCCCTTCTAGTATGCAAACTGTGATAAAGATATCATGATTTCGAAATTATTCAGAATTGATGAATCAATAGAAGGCAAATTGTCTGGCGCAAATTTAAGCAATGATGAAGAAGTTATTCCACTTTTCTCTAAAGACGCAATGAACTTCATTGAAAACCTTTGAACTTATTTCTCTTGTCAAAAAAATAATGGAGAAACACCCAATAAGCTTAATTTAATTCATAATGATGTACTTAATACTCACAGACATTCAGCACGCCAGACGACGGTTAAAGATTTTCTTAATTATACGCCTACCTGCATGCACATAAACCGTATAATTAGTAATCAAGGTATGCAATTTATGTAGGGATTTTTTTTCTCACTTTTATGATAAATGTTTAATTTTAAAATTTAATTATTGATTTTCATACTACGTAGTAACATACTAATGCTATCTTAAATATCTTAAATATTACGACTTTTAAATGAATATGCATGAGTAAAATTAAATTTGTAATAATCAAAGTTGTTTAGTAAAATTTCGCTTATACGTCTTTTCATTTATACGTCAGTCCTTTGAAGGACGTATAAACTATGCTTTACAGTATATTAAGCACTAAAATATATATAAAATAATAAAAATAAAAACTTTAAAAATACACTTTCATTGCCACAATAAAAAATAGAAAATAATTTTTATTAAAAATCTAGGAATCAAAACAAAAATATAAAACCGTGCGGTGCTCACAACAATACGGTTAAGAAAATAATCTACAGTAAATATCGTAACAAGAAAATTCCTAAACAGTTATTAAAAATTGAAATACGGTAAAGCGTCGTGTATGTTGCGTATTTGTGAAGCGAAGTCATTCTGAATATAACGGATTGTGATGAAGTGAAGTGACGGTGTTTCGACTTTAGGTAGAACTCTGTTCCGATACTGAGCCTGTAACATGTTTCCGTGTTCTGATGTGTTTTGTTTTTTCTTTTGTATATGTTTTTACATCTAATTAAGATGTTTGTGTACTATTTTTCGACCATTCGTTTTCCACAGACTAGTCCTAGAATCTGCTCAGCGTGGTTTTAACACTCTAATACATAATAGCTTATACGTTTTCCAAGGGACTGGCGTAGAACGTCGTAGAAATGAAAAGACGTATATAGGGATGGCGTTTTTCTATTAACCGGTTTTCGGTTAAACCGGCCTCCGGTTTAACCTGGCGGTTTAAACCGCTCAAAATAAGCGGTTTTTGAAAAAAACGGTTTTCGTTTTCTTTTAAAGAAACGTTTGTAGACAGAATTTTTATTAATTATAATATACAATAAGTAAGTATTAATACAATATTTAATTAATGTAATAAGTAATGATTATAAATAAGTAATTAATTCAATATGTAATTAGTAAGTTTTATAGACAAAATTTTTTATTAACATTGTTTTCACGAGAAATTAATTCATTGCCAATATTTATCATCTAATCTGCTCATAAAGACTCTTTTAGCAATGAGATGGTCCGAGAGTCGACACCTCTCATCCGAACCAACATCATTCAACGCAGATACTAATCTTTCGGAAACCACAGAACTTTCGACTAAAGATAAATGTTTTTGGCTACGCAAAACAGACGCCGTTTGCAGACAAAAATTTTTATCAGCATAGTTTTTGCAGGGAACCCATCCATTGGCTAATATTTATTTGTTCATTAAGACTCTTTCAGTAATCCGCCAACCAACAGACGCCTCGAGATTATGAAATTGAAAGCTTTATAACTTAGTAAATTTTAGCCTAATCGAATCTAAAATCGAGCCTATCTTCTGACCCGGTTTTTTCCCCCATGTTTTTGGACTGTTTTTTTTAAACCGATTTAAACTGAGGCAAAAAAAACCCGGTTAACCGAAACAAAAGAAAACGGTTTTCGGTTTAAACCGGTTCGGTTTTCCCATCCCTAGACGTATAATCGAAATTTTAATAAGCAACTTTGATTATTACCAATGTAATGCTACTGATTCAAACTCATTTAAAAGTAATAATTTAATTTTTTTAACATTATACTAGAATTACTTCACAGTATTGGAAACAGTACTGAAAATTTAAAATTAAACATTTTTCATAAAAGGAGAAAAGACATACCTTTATTGCAAATCTTGAGTACTAATTACACATTCCTTATTTTATACGATTCATGTGCCTCATTTGTGAGTCATGTAATGAAACGACGTATGAACGATAAATATTTAAACGGTTTTCTACTGTATATTACACATTTCAATTTTTCTTAGTAAATTCTATCACGTTTTGTTCTTTCTGAAAAACATTGGTTTCTACTTTTTTGCACATCTGTGAAAGTATATTTTCAAAGCATTATTATCAATTATTCCGGTCTCTAAATATTTTTATTGACTTCTCTTCTATCAGGACTTCACGTTTTTGTTTTTTCTAAAAAATATTGGTTTCTACTTTTTTGCACGCCAGTAAAAGTATATTTTTAAAGCATTGTCATCAATTATTCCGGTCTCTAAATCTTTTTATCGACTTCTCTTCTATCAGGACTTCACGTTTTTGTTTTTCCTAAAAAATATTGGTTTCCGGTCTCTAAAGCTTTTTATTGATTTCTCTTCGTTATTTCATCATTGTTTTTGCTTGCTTCCTATCCTTTTATCACGTTGACTTGTTATAGTGCTCATTTCTATGAAAACAACAATGTATCATATACCACATATGTATCATATATACATAATAGAACGAGACGTAAAATCACAGTATATTTTTAAAATTTTATTATTAATTATTCTTGTCTCGACTTGTCTATTTTTATTTCATTTTTGTTTTTTACGGATTTCCTGTTCTTTTACCACATCACTTCTTACTTGTGCAAATTATTCTGAAAACGATAAGGCCAAATACAGAAAATTATTGAAAGTAGAAAATATTAATGTTGTATAAAGCACCCAGCCATCCTTAAAAATTAAATCATCCAAAAGTAATTTTTTTACAACCACAAATTACGTTTTCTTTAATTTAACTCTCACCGATTAATGTATTATAAGTAATTTCAAGACTAAGCTTATCAGGAAGTCATTTCGATGGAATTTGAATTTAGTCATTATATGACTACTAAAATAGTGAAAAAAATTCATTCTTTAGTGCATATTTATAATCAAACTTTTCGAAAAATATTTTATGAAATGTGATATTTCTCGTAAGTATAAAATATAACCATAATTTTTCTAAAATATACCAGTAATTTTGCCTTTTTTTAAGCTATGTCGTTTCTTTAAGCTAATTCTTTGCTTCTTATTACACAGAATTAGATATGATATTTCATAAGAATCTAATCACCGTGTTATACCGAGAACTTCCTTATGTATGTCACTTGGAACATGCATTACAGCCCTTAGGAATCTAATCATCGTGTTATACGGGAACTTCCTTATGAGTGTCACTTGGAACATGCATTAGAGCTCTTAGGAATCTAATCACCGTGTTATACGGGAACTTCCTCATGAGTGTCACTTGGAACATGCACTAGAGCCCTTAGGAATCTAATCACCGTGTTATACGGGAACTTCCTTATGAGTGTCAATTGGAACATGCATTAGAGCCCTTAGGAATCTAATCATCGTGTTATACGGGAACTTCCTTATGAGTGTCACTTGGAACATGTATTAGAGCGTTTAAAAATAGAGGCTGCTGAATAGATGTGAAGGGAATGACATTTAGTTTTTAATTCTAAAACGTTGTTTTTATTGCACTTTTAATTTGATAAAGGTAATTGTAAGTACAGTAAAACTCGATTAACCGTCACCGTCCGAACCAGGGCTGTGACGGATAATCGAATAGACGGATAACAGAAATCTCTTTATGCAGAAGTACAGTAACGTGATTTTCACTGCTGACACAGGACGAAAATGAAAATGAAGTCCTTTAAACAGACATAATGCAGAAATATTACATTTAATTTTACGAAACGATCAATATAAACTTCAATATAAGAGCAGTAATTAATGTAAAAAAATGTATTGTAATGCTATAAACCTACGTTACTTACATACAGTCATACACCATAGAGTACAGTCGCTTCCAGCTTTATACAGTAGGGTATGAAAGTGATACGTGGGCAATTTTAACACGTTCATCTCTATAGGCGAATGAGATACAAGCTCCGAGAAAGACAAAAAGTAACCGTGCTCGCTCTAGACAATTTATGAATCGAAAAAGAAAGAGGTAAACGTATTCTGCGGTCATCTATTAATATGTTTAGCTTAATAAATTTGTTATTCAAGGCAAATTATAGTGCGCAGAGAAGATTCCTGAAGGACGAGATATCTCGTTCGTACCGATGAATGTGTTAAAGATGTCTGCTTGTTTGTTGATATTTTTAGACGATGACGGATAACAGAAACTGTCGGTTAGACGACTGACGATTTGTAATATTTGGCTACCGTTGGAGATGGTTGAGAATACGTTTGGCGCAATTCCTGCCTTACGCAGGGTTGCTTTTTGTAAACAAGTCAGTTTCGGCGTCGACCTCAAGAAGCGAGGTCAGATATTTAGGCCTATTTGTGGTCGTTATTTTTGGAATAGCTATGGCCTCTCAGTGCAACGTACCGCACTGCATCTTTTATGTGTGTTATCTGTTTTAAGTTTGTCTACGTCTAAATATATATATTTTTCTATAATCTGTTGTCTTCGCTTCGAAAGACAGAAAAATCACAAGGTTAATCGAAGTTCTACTGTATTCGGTAGTAAAAGTGTTGGCATCCTTTCAATGGCGATAAATAGTCCACGGAGGAAGAAGGGGAAGGGGGGGGGGGCAAAACAGCAGTATCGCGTTTAACTTCGAGAAACAAAAGAGTATCGCGAGTAACAAAGATAATCCGAGAAGCTTCGAGAAACAAAAGAGAATCGTGAGTAACAAAGAGAAACCGATATACTTCAAGAAACAAAAGAGTCACGCGAGTAAAGTGGTCCTACACCTTTAACATCAGCGGTTGTTTGAAAACGACAGCCTCCCGTCATTTCTTTTTAAAGCTACAATAAGTTACATAAGTTTTAATTTGGTTAAAGAATAATCCGGTTAAAGGCAAACTCCTGAAACTGAAGCAAAAGGATTCATAGTACACGAAACTTTAATCAATAGTGAAATAGCATTTAATTAATTAGTTATTATAGCAAGAAAGATCGAAATTTTATTCCAAATGTTATTACATTTAATTTTTTTTTTAAATCCAAACAGATATGGATTTCTACACATACAATTTCCTTCTGTCATTTATTTGCAAAACCAAGAAATACAAACTGTGGACACGTAAAGTTTTTATTTTTCTTTATACAGCTAATAAAACTAGTCAAACTCAGCATGCAGACTATAGCTGATGTTCGGCAATAAAATTATTGCAAAAACCTGTGCTTTGATAGCAGTTGAGTTGCTTTTGAAAAATTATAGCAAAATGTTTGTGTCTTTCGAGCTCGTTGAAAAATATAATGTTTTTTCAGAGAATTATACACGTTGCCTTCGCTGCTTTTACGTATGAAAAGCTATTTCAATCCTTTTTCTTGATAAAATGCGCATGGCAAATTCATAAAACTAGGAAGATATATAAAGCAATATTTATTCCTTTACAGTTTTTCGTTTGGGTCTCTTTCTGGTCACAGTTTTGATCGTAGAAGTTCACTCTTCCTGTCTATTCCCTAAGGCTACGAACACACGAGTCGGCTACGGCGAATTCGGCTGAGAGCTGAAAACGTGTCAGTGGTGTTCACACGGGCGTTTGGCGAATCGTCGCTGCAGGGTGGCGCTGCATATTCGGCTTTCGTGGCCACATTCGGTGTTGATCTTTCTGAGTGAGTGATATACGTGGCTCAGAAATGGTGATTTATTTGAATGAAGAATTTATTTGAAGAGCTCCCATCGAAGAAAACATTTATTGCATATAATGAATAAAAATTTCACAACTTATAATGTATGGAACTGTTTCAGAAAATTCTCAATTGAATTCCGGATAACATACATTAGTATATAATTTTTTATTTTCCAGTGTTTCGTATAATGTTCTCACAAATTAAAGAATACCCTATGGATATTCTGCTTATCCTGATAAATAGTAGGCATGTAATTGAATTTCAAATAATTTTATTTTGATAAAAATTCCATTTTGAGTTATTTTTAAACAATATAGAAATTCATAATGATCATTGCATGTGTTATTTTGTAGGGAAAAAATCGCTTTAAAAAGTAAATAATTTCATATTTTACAAAGGCTAGGAAGAGAAAAATTATTTTTCAATATATTTTTATTTATGATTCTGAAGTCAAATGTTTCAAGTAAAATAAAAAAAATAATAAAATTTGAACATGAAGAACTGAAAAAGTTATACCTAAAAGTTATAAGCTAAATATTGTACAACTGACCTAAAACATTAATAATTTTCAACCGGTTCATTAAAAAATATATATTATCTGCTTTTTTGCAAAGTATAAATATAAATATATTCTGAAATTTGTTAAAATTAAGGAAAAAATTGCACAACTTTGAAATTCACATCATTGAAATGATTAGGATGCAGTCGCCGAATTTGGACCATCTGGACGTTGTTTACTGCACTGTGGTGGAGAAATAATTTTAACGAAAAACAAGAAACTGAATTTTTTATAGCTTATTTATTTATTTTCAGAACGTCGTAATTAACTTTTTTATGAAATGGACTTTAAATTAGGAAAAAGCAAATTCCTTAATATCAAAAATTTGCTTGGGACCTACATTCCTGATGATAAAACAGTATAACAAATTTTATCCATATAGCTATTCAAGTTTTTGAGTTATAGTGTTCACATGCAAGCGAACAGACAGACTTCCCGTTGACGGATTTTGTACAAAATTTGATAAAAACCAACAAATTATGTGTCAAAATCACATACCAAATTTCATCCCCGTAGCTCTAATAATTTTCGAGTTATTGGTTCACACAGACAGAAACACAGACAGACATAATTCCAAACTTGTGTTTTTCGGACTCAAGGAGGTCTGAAACGTGGAGATTCGTCAAAATCTCGAGTTCGAATTTTTTGACGATTACAATATTTTCTCTTTGTATATTTCCTATACGAGAAAGTAAAAAAATTAAATGTAGAAGGAAACTTGATGCATTTAATGAATCTGCGACCAGTTTAATTAATGTATCAGTGAAAATCTGAAAATAAAACGAGTGCCGATGAAAAGACTATTTCCTTGAAAAAAAACCCGTCCCCCCATATTATCGTAGATACAAATTTTAGCAAAAGCATTTCTTCACAATACGCCTGTTAAAGATATTTATAAGAAAATAAAATATGAATATGCCTTTATAATAAAACAGTTTAATTAAGCTTTATTATCAAATAAAATGTATTATAATTATCCTTCTAAATAAAATATTACATCAAAATTACAATTCAATAATATTTTCGAAAGTTATCTCGAAAAGGTGAAAAAAATTAACTTGATATTACATTTTCATCCTGTACAAATACAGACACACTCGCTTTAATTATTTGTAAAAAATCATAATATCAGCATAACAAAATATAATTAATCGAAAAAGAAACAAAAAATGTTTTAAATCATCTAAAATCTTATAAGTTTTTATTTAACTTTAAAGAACAGAATCGGTGCTTGGAGCTGCCATCCGTTTAGAGCGAAAACGCTTTCGTACAAAAACACGTGTGAACAGTGTCACTCGTTACTATGGGACCATGCGACGATTTGCCGGCGAAACCGGAGCTGCTTCATTGGGGAACGATGAAACGAGCGCTACGAGATCTGGTTACACGACTTCGCCGCGCAAGTGTGAACAGCGCCATTAAAGAACACGGGGTCATGTGTCGCCTCACGGCCACAGCTTTCGACGAAAACGACCCGTCTGTTCGCACCATGTCCGTGCGGTGCCAGCGACGAGAACTATACGTAAGTAAATTTAGTGATCCTCCGTGATATTTAGTGATAAGTATATATAGTGATCCAGTATTTTCAATTCTATATCCATTTAATCGTCAAAATAAATAAATCTGAGATTAATATTGTTTGATGTACATTTCCCTGGGTATAATTTTAAATCTCTGGAAAATATTGTTGCAAAGATGTAATGTCGCTTTCCTGCATCGCTAGTCTTATAGTTGGGGAGGGAGTTTTACAGGGGTAAGTATGGAGTGAAGGGCATTCCGGGACCCCTGACCTTGGCGACCATTTTCGTGGCAAATTTGGCGACAAATAGATGATTCCAGAAAATGCGACCCTTTTCTCGATATCTCTATTAGGAAAGAGAATACGCTTGAATATACGAGAAAACTCCATGTGACGTCACGGCCTGTCGGAGAGAGTATATAAGGACTGTGTTTGGATCAAAGGGAGTGTGTGTTGATCCAGTGGAACGACTTTGGAGTTTCGTTTGCAGTGCGAGCTAGAAGCCGTTGAGCTGAGCGCTTTTGAAAGTGCTGTTATTGTCGTTATTAGTGATTTGCTGACTGTTTGTGTTGCCAAATCTCAAAATGCTGAACCGTTATTACCTGTGAATTGTTGTCTGTTCGCGTTGCTAATCTGTGCAAGATTTATTGTTTCCTGTTACCTGTGCTACGTGTTTTCCTGCACATTTATGAATAAATCTTCATTCTCCATTATCCTGCGTGTTGGACTGTTTACACCACATACCCACAGAAAGACTTTTGTACCAATATTTTATTAAAGATTCTAAAAGCCTTGTCTTGTGAAATGGAACAGTTCTAATTAACTAAAGGAAAAATTCAGGGAAGCGTGTTATAAAATTTCTTTGGTCTCGATTCTGCTTTTGTTCAGAAAGAGAAAAATATTACCCATCTCACAAGAATGTAAAATAAAATTTTGTTAACTCAAATATGTTGTTAATTTAATATTTATATGAACAATCTTTAAGAATGAATGAGTGTAAGGATTTTATGACCATATTGCGTTAAACATGTGGGGATAATAAAGCAGAGAAAACACAAACTTTTTTATCGTAATAAATAAAACATGTTTAAAAGTATGTCTCACATAAATGTAATACAAGGAAAACTTTTTCTAGTGGCGATAAAATCACTTAGTTTAAAACAGATTAAAAGTAAGCAGCGGCGAAATCAAATACAGGGTTAGCAAGGAATAAGTTTCCCACTTCAGAGGGCTCCAAAATGCGTTCTATTGGTCCAAATGAGATAAAATTTGAACTACAGATGATTCAAATGATGCTCTTGACGTTTAATAAAGAAAAAGATTAGTACAAGAAAACGCCGAAAGGCTTCGCTGTAATACACAGAAAAACATTTAATATGCTTTATAAATGTTAAATACTATAAAAAAGTAGCATTAAAACTGCTCGATATGTCCCCCTTCATGTTCAGCAATGTGCTCTAATCGCAGAACCAGATTTTCCACAACTGACTGGAGTTCTGCATTTCTCTGATATTCCGGCAGACTCAATAACATTTATAAATCATATTAACTTTTTTCTGTGTATTACAGCTCCACCTATTGGCGCTTTTTGTGCTGATATTTTTCCTTAATAAATATCAAGCGCATCATTTGAACTATCTGTAGTTCAAATTTTATCTCATTTGAACCAATAGAACGCATTCTAGAGCCCTCTGAAGTGGGAAACTTATTTCTTGCTAACCCTGTATGTAACAAATTAGCAACAGGTGTGACAAATGGAAACTAATCAAGAAGAAAAATTTACGAAAAAAATGCCAGTAAAGAATTCTTTGATTTATAATACAAAAGATAAACAACACCATTCATCATTAAAACCAATAAAGGAACTTATTGCATACATCGTTTAGTACAGCGTTGGGATGATCTATTGTTTCCGTGTTTTAGGAGAAAGGGACGTGGTGGCCTAGTGGTTAAGATCTCGACTTCGAGCCGAAGGGTTCGAAGTACAAAAACCTATTCCACTGATTCCATGTCAAATCTGCCGCCGCAAGCCAAACGCGGCCTCTTTGGTGTGGTGCCGAAGCTTGAAGAAGGGTTGAAGGGGTAGTCATCGGAACACGGGTCAAAATTACGAGGACCGTTCCAAAACAGAGAACAGGACGGCCTTTAGCCCTCTGATTCCTAAGACCATTGGAATTGAGAGACCTCAAAATACTGGAACGCCCGAGTTTATCGTTTAAAGATAACGGAAATTCACTTTCCCTCTCAAAAACCGCAATGACAACTGGTACTCTCCGAATTCTAAGAACCACCTTCCCTGTTCCCCAAACCTTTCTGGGTGAGCTACTCTGACGAAGAAAGCGCGCGCCTCTGGTGTGAAATCAATCACACTTAACGAAAGGGGGTGGAAACTTCACAGTGATTTTCGGACGTCCACCGTCTTTTGCTTGAAGGGACGGTTGGGACGATCCCGTATCGACAGAGTTATTATACCTAAAACTAGACTAAATTAGTCCGCGTTCCAGTAGGGGATGGACATCGATGACAAGCGCCCTCATATACCTCATCTAATGCTGTGCACCAGGATTTCCTTTGTTAAATTTACATGCATCAATGTGATGCATTCTTTTTCAAGCGGAATTAATCGTTTAAGTCTCCCTTGATTTTATTTATTGTTTTGACCAACCCATTATTGCATAGTGAATTCAGGCATGTCATGACATGAATGAAGAACATGAATCGTAAGAAGGAAGTTATGGATTTATTTCCCTAGACGTGTTGATAAACAGCACTTTACAAAAATAGGTTGACCGATGTGTGCTTTGGCAAGGAAATGCTTGCCGCGGTCCGTATGGATGCTAAATTTTTTTCTATATTTATGGAAGCTTTATCTTTGTAGTTAAGAATATTTTTTTATTTTTATCTTGTTGAACATTATTTTCATAAATATTTGTTTTTGAATTTATATCTATAAGACTACGAATTGTGTCTGGGGAATATGTGAAATAATAAAAATTATTTCGGTAAATATTTTGAAACTCATCTGAAGAATGGTTTATATAATTCAGTTTTTATGAATTCTATTTTATATCCCAGTTGAAAGACTTAGAGATTTTTTCCAGTAATCATCATGTGGCTTAATTTATATATACTTAATATTGAGAAATTCTATGTAATTTTGTCTTTATCCATTCTGTATTTTAGTATTTCTCATGCTAAATTTTTTGTTTTAAACACGGTCTTTATTTCACCTAAAATCTGGTGTTGTAAATAGGTTTTGTTTCGCGTTTTTTTCTGATACATTGTTTTGCTTGTATTATATCTCTTTCCCATTTTCAAAATTCATGCTGAAATCATTTATACTTAACATAGTTTTATTATCATTTCTAACTATTTGTCATAAGCTGTGTTATTGTTGTATATTTTTTTATTATCACATTTTTTGAGCATTTTTAAATCCAGCAAGTTGTGTCAGTATTTAAGCGTTGTAAAACTTTAATATCCTTTCATTTTGTTAACCTTGCAAAATTGCTGAAATCCTAACAATATTTGTTGCAAATTTTGTTCACATTCCCGCCATTATGACCACTTCTTTGTGTTTTATAGCCTCCTTTATGCTAGAATATTCGCCTCCTGGAGACTCAATTAATGCTCTAAACCCAAAAGGCTGAACTTCTTTTCTTTTAGGTGTTGAATGAATGCATGGAGGTTTCCCTTTTAACGCAACGCACACGCGGGCACATTTCCTCTGAATGTCCTCGATGAAGGAAATCCGCCCCCATATATTGGAACTAAGTCACTTTTACCTTAGATGTTATTTAAGTGCTCCTAGGTTATTTGTCTAACAGAAGATGCCACATTTCTCTTTATTGGAAGTCCTCGAATCATGGAATTGGCCTGATGTACAGAGGGAGGCGGGATCAAAACTATCAACATTTATTTGACTGATTGAGAGGACCCTTATTGTTCCGAGATCATCACAAATTCCTTTCGAGAAAACGTTGATTTAGAAAATTTAAATCAACAATGTATTCGATTCTTTTTCTTTCAAATTACAATGTTCTCCCTTTTTTCTCTGCACTCTTGCTATGGATCAAACATCTACATTTCTCTCCACTCTACAATACTCATAGGTGGAATTTGAGAATTCTCAGGTATGCATCTCTGCATTTCTGTGGTATCTCTGCAATTCTCTGGTCTGTGTATGCCAGCATAAATCTGGTATGAAGCTGTTATTATTTTGCTATGCATCTTTGAACGAAAGATCTGTGCATTTCCCTGGTATCTCTGCAGTTCTGTGGCATGTTTCTGGTATATTCTCTGGTATGAGTCTGTCAAGATAAATTTGGTATGAATCTGTTGCTGTGCCATACCTCTTTGAGCGAAACATATGCGCACTTCTCTGGTATCTCTGTAACTCTCTGGTTTGTTCTCAGGTCTGGGTATGCCAAGATAAATCTGGTATGAATATGCTGCTTTGCCATATATCTCTGAGTGAAACAGAAGCGACAAAAGGACTAACGTCCTGCGATCGCTCTTCTAAACGGGCTCAGCAAACAGTTATCAAATTTTTGTCGGCAGAAGATACAAATGGATAGAGCTGATATCTACAACGAAGTACAGTTTCACGATGGTGCAATAATTTTAACCACGGACTAATTATCAAAGCTGCCGTGCCACGACTAGGAAAGTCACAGTCATTAACGTAAAAATCATTGCATCATCGGAAAAATGCCCTTCGTGAATTACACTCAGTCCCATACAAATTCGACTGTAAATGTCGGTTCCACATGCAATTCCAGTCGGTAAAAATTAGATTACTACATTCTGAGCATGTTTAGAGGAAGTCCATACTTCTTTTGTCGTTTCTGCTTCACCCAAATATATTTGGTAGAGTAACAGCGTTATACCAAATCATCCTGGCCTATAAACTAACGTACCAGAGGAATTTTAACCACGCAGAATAATGCCTCTAGAGTCCCAAACTCACTTTCAATGAAATTACCTCATAATTTAGAATCCTTCAATTAAAAGCCATCTTCTTATTATACATATTTATGTTTTCTTTTAGGCGTTGTTATAACACTGAAATTGAACAATATTCATGTGAAAGATGGGCCAACTGCCAAACATGCGATAACTCTGAGCTCTGTGTGACATGCCCTCCGGGTCGATCTGGACCTACCTGCAAAGATGGTAAAGCCTCTTTCTAATTTATTTTCTGATCGTTGTGAGAATACTACTGGTATCGCATTAAATCTATGTTGCACAAATTAACTAGTGTATCGGTGGCTTCTTTCACTTCGTTTGCTGGCAAATAGAACCCTGTATCGTTTGCCCTTTGAGTTTCCTACCCCATATTGTATTGTAAAAATAACTTGTTTCTGAATTTCCAACCTAGCCGTAAAGGTTGTCCTATTATTATTATTATTATAATTATTATTATTATTATTATTATTATTATTATCATCCTATAAAAATTTTTAAAAAGGTAATCCAAGTGATAAAAATTCAGATATTTCCCGTTTTTATTTACTTCAGTTAGGCTATAAAACGCATGGTGTGGCAGAAAGAACTCCCATATTTGGGAAGGTAATAAAATCCAAACCAAATAAGATTAGAAAATGATCTTTTTATGCTTTGAAAGTGCACATACTGCCATTTTAAATCGATGTGTTTTTTTAACTGAAAAATCAGTCAAATGGCGACTTCCACTGTTTATGCACTGATAGAGCCTCTCTCATTAGCTATCCAGGTCTTTGAGTGACATTTTGGGCATAAAGGCTGCAACTTCCTACTGTATATCCTCCATTAGAGCTTCAAAAGTTTGGGGAAGATGTTGGTACAACTTGACTTCCAGGTAGTCGCAGAGAAAAAAGTCGCAAGGTGTCAAATCTGGAGATAGCGGCGGTCACCCATTATTCCCCACAAAAAGACAACATATCCAGGAAACATTGCTCTGAGAGCTCCATGTGAACAAGAGGCTGTTGCGCCATCTTGTGGGAACCAGAGGTTCTCTGCATCATGCTTATTATAAATTTAGTTCAACTGAGACCGGAGAAATTTCTGTAACATGGCAAAATATCGGTCGCTGTTCACAGTAACAGTGACAACGTTCTTTTCAAAATGTATGGAGCCAACACACCAAATTTATGATCTTCACACCTTTTGGGATCAAAGAGTGGCCACTGTTAAATTACCCGAGGGTTTGTGTTAGACCAGCAACTGAAATTTCGTTTGTTCACTGTACCTGAAATGTGAAAGTGTGCTTATTCGAAAGCAGCACAACATGTAGAAGATTACGCCATAATCTTGTACGGGTTTCATGATCTCTTTCTTTGCCTTCTTGTGCAATCATCGTTTTGTTGTGATTGTGGCGGCCTCTCGAACCTTTTTCCTTGGCATTTGCATTTTCATCTCGCACCTTGCCATGAGGCGGCAGGTAGAGTTTTTCCATGCAAGATGCTAAGATGGTGTGAAGGTAATAATGCGCGCGCACTATTGGTCAAGGTATTTATAAGAGTACATTTTTCAATTCCGTCGCACAGAGAGAGAGAGAGAGGGCAGCAACAAAGTATAAGCCAACTCTCCATAGTGAAGTATGAGCCTCTGTGGTTGGATCTACAGCAGTCTTAGCCATCTCGCCTAAGCAGAGTATGAGCCTTCCGACTGGTTTAGATTTCCCTCATATGCAATTAGATGCTACTTCTTAATCATCATCTACACAGAATCCATTTGTGCCTGAGTCCCTTTGCTCCTCACAGAACGTGTTCCTCTTCTCGCCAAGTATTCTTGTGTACTTGGTAACTTTTGATACGAGATGTATCGTTCTGCAGATTCTTTTTGTTTAAATGTTTTAATGTTCTAATTGACAAGTTCATTTTGCACAATATACCTTGTTAAAATAGGAAATAAATGTTTATTGATGAACCTTTTGCCTGGAGTATCATTTGCAACTTGCTGATCTGAGTCAATGATGAAGAAGGGTATTTTTGAGGTATCCTCTAGCCCCTTCAGGATGCATTTTCAGATCTCATCGCAGAATTCTACCAACGCTTCGATGAGATAACCGTAGTCGCCTGCTCCTATGCAGGACGCCGTGGGGATTTATGAATCCGAGCTCTGACGATGACCACATTTACCGGTCCTGTTGCGGCCCGATGTCTGCCACGAGATTTCCGTTTCAATGAAAAGATTGTTTCCCTGAAGTTGGACACCGACCGTAATTTTTTGGGGAAAAGGTTCCAGTCGACTGAGCTCAAAGTGGACGCGAAAAATGCGCTGCATTGCTATCGAATTTGAGAATAAACTGCTCTAAAATGAAAACGTAATTATCTTCTGATGAAGCCATGGTTTACACTAAAATGGCACGTGAGCTGCTATTCGACGATGCGGCCTCCGCCACCCCGTGTCTATGCAGAACCCAAATCGGGGAGGGGTTTTTTTTTTTTTTTTTTTTTTTGACGAACTCTGCGCGATCAATGATATGAACATTAGACAAGGTACCCACTATAGTCCTTTACAACCATATCAACTTCTGAACGACTGCGGCTATAGTATTATAAGTGGTATCTAGGTATAGTAAAGTGGCTATCTGCTACGCGATGAGACCCTTTAAAGATCCACCTGGCGGCAAACTGCGGAATCGGCGTTCTTATCTAAATGGTAAGATATAAGGAAAAAGTCAATTACAAAGTTGTAGAGCAGTATTGATTTAGTACAAAAAGACGCCTTTTGGGCATTAATGCTAAGAACAGAATACTTGAAATGCCCATTTGTTTGTTCGCGATTTCCGAAACTGCGACTTCACGAAACATGGACGAAAGGAGAAAGTGTTATCTTTTGGAAAAATGACCCCAAAGGATTTTATGCTGTAATAATATCTCAAACAGCAGATGTGCGGACCTGTCCGCCAACATCGCAGGACCTTCAACGATGTAGGACTGATGCTTGTGTCAATATGCTATGATATGCTAAAAGTGTGCATGTGAAATTCAACATGGGTCCAAATGTGAATTGTAATTGACGAAAGCTAGTTGGAGCACCAAAAATACAGGTATCTTGTGATAACCATGTTTTTTTTATCTTTCTGACACATTTCGTCATGTAACAGTATTGGAAATTGGGAAAAAATAAATGTGCGTTTTAAGCGTTTTGTTCTTAGTATTAATGTGCCTTTTAGTACTAAATCCATAATGCTGTACAACTTTGCAGTGATTTTTTCCCTTTATCGTACGGTTTACGAGATAAGAACGTTATTCTGCAGAATGCCACCGGGTGGCGGTGCATGTGATTTCATAGCGTAACGCACTGCCACTAAATATACCTGAACAACATTTTTATGACTATAGCTGCAGTAGTTCCGAAATTAAGGGTGTGTGTGTGTAAAGGGCTTGAGTGGGCACCCTGTATATTATACTCTTTGGTAGCGGTTAACCGAATATCATATGTTCCTCAGTATATTGTGCATATCCGATTCAAAGAAAAACTAGTCAATTATGTGCTCACAAATGGCAAAATGTAGTTAACTTTAATCTCATGTTTAAATGGGGCTTTCCGTCATTAAAAGGCAAAACGGTCTAGTGATGACATATTTTCGTTTCAATTCTCTATCGATATCAAGCTGAACAGATTTTGAACCCTATCACCCTATCATATTAAACAGTAATATTTGTAAAGAATGTTGATTCCTTTTTACAGGTTCCTGTCCATTCTTAAAAAGACCTAAAAATGGACTGATTCAGTGTTCATATGATAGAACTAGTTTTAGGTAAGTATTTACTTCTTTGTGAAGGTTTGATTCTAAATAATAAAATATTATTCTCTTTGTCTACCCTTCCTCAATTCTTATTTGGACACCAATTTATTTCGTTCAAGTTAGTTAATTATGCTTATTCCATTTTTGAATTGTTCTGTCTTACGAGATTCGTCTCTTTAAAAAGCTTTGAAAGAAATAAAAGACAAGAACTGAAAATTCATTTCGCCTAAAAGATCTACTTATCTCTATACTAAATAGGTAAACACTCACATGGGGATTATAAAAAAAACTTTGCCGATATATGTGCCCCTGGTGATCATACCGTTTAAGGAAACGGAATGAAATTTTGGATGCAAGCATTTTGAGGTATGTGCTCAAGAATGTGATAAATAACATTTCAACTCTCGCAGTTACTGTTACAGTGACAAAATTTCGAAAATATAAAATGGCAGCATCTCCTTTTTTGACTGGAATGTAATCTTCACTCCGAAAAGAGATAAACGGTGTTAGAACGGTAATCTGCAGCAACCGGCGCCAAGTAGATACAAAGAAAAAGGTAAAAACAGCTAGTAAGGATAGAAAAGCAAACATTTTATTGATATTAATTCTTTGGTATTATACTGGTTTAAAAGCACTCAAGATATTTGTAAATACTCTGGAATTGTTTCTAAAATTATGATCGATCTGATCAATAAAAAATGTGAATAAACTTAGCAAGCTTCGAGGCATACTGAGTTCTGAAAACTGATAACACTCCTCTTAACACCGCTGGTCGTACCCAGAAACTCAAGCAATTCCATTGAATATTAGTGATCATTCCCGTCTCCTTGTAATCCAGATTTTGCACCGAGTGATTACTATCTCTTCAGGAGCATTGAATAGTGGCTTGCATCGCAAGCTTCGACGATGACAGTGCACATCTCTATCTGTTATAAAGTGTCTTCGTTCTTTAGCTGCAAATTTTTTGAAGAAGGAGTTTCAAACCTGGTAAAAAAATTATGAAGTGTCCCTTGAAATAGGTTTCCTTACGTCATCTTTTATCTGAGTTAGAAACTTCGCTGAAGTTTCTGGCGTCAAACGCCAATTTGTGACAAGCTTTATACTATTTGGATAAGCTGAGTTGGCGTGGGAAATAAAAAAAGTTCGTAAGTAATGAATTGTTATGATTTCTTAATGTATATAATAAAAGTTCTGTATCTACAACTGTCTGTAATTGATTACCAAACGGAGTCTATTTTCCAAACTGCTCTCCTGCACATTGACAGCATTAAAATAATACAATTAATGAATAATATTGTTCAGATAAGCAATTATTATTTAGTATTTATTCCGATATGAGCTCTATTTTCTCGAATTTGAACGAACAATTTTTCTTTTGATTCATATATATATATATATATATATATATATATAACATAAAGATGGTATATGCTTTACAATAAAAAAGTTAAGAATTTACAATTTATCCCTAAACTTTTTTTGTATTATTATCTAAAAAAGAATCATAACCAAGGAATAAAACTTTTGATTTGGGAAAAATTTAAGATCAAGTCTTCAGAAATTTAGAATAAAATCTTACATATACTGAGAATCAACTCTGAATACATCTGGGCAATTCTGTGCGTCACAGGTAAACCATCGTAACAATTTTAACATTTCATAGGAGAGGTAAAAAAAAAGTTCTAGGATGCAATGTGTTATGCTCAGAGCGTGCGCTGTTATTTTATTTTTTGAGAGAGATTATTTTTTTCGACTAACAGCTACGATACTTTATCCATCCGCAAATGTGGTCGGGATAATGTAAATACCGAAAAAAAACCATCAAAATCAAATCAATCATCCTCATGAAATCATTTAGTAAGTGCCTCAGGTGCCGGCGATAACTTGGCGATAGATCAGCATTCGGTTGGAATCTCCGGAAATTATTCGAAGTGGACAAACGATATTGCATATGGAATGTATTTAAGGAAAATCCTGTGCCATCTGAGAATGCCGAATCAGTAAATATTTTAATTGCTTTTTGTGAGTCTTTAAATGAAATATAATCAAGTTTAATTTTTTAATACTCTGAATGTTGGGAGATATCATAATTATAGTCTTTTGTTTTATAAAACTATTAGAAGGCAAACATTTTTCACTGACTAATTTACAATGAAACATTCTTTAAATAGCTACTGGAAGAGATTGCAATTTGCGAGGAACAGGAAACCCTTCCTACAACTGCACAATCGGCATGCATGGATCATACTGTGATATAAACTGCAACGGCAAGCGCGAAGGAAGATACTATTGTTATCCAGGACGAAGCTGGAATTCGACACTTCCCAGCTGCGTGTCAGGTAAGTTTAAATGTTGAAATTATCCAATTTAGTATGTCGTCCCACCATGTTAAAAGAGAAAAGAGATCAAAGACGGTTCCGTCTTGAATTAAGATTCTGTTTCAATAGTTCCTTAAGATTATAAAGTACATTACTTCAAAATAAAGTTTTGCTTAAATATGATATGCTTAAATTTCGAGTTAAAGTCAGTTTTGATATTGCACTTCCGTTAACCCTAACCCTGTTACTTCGATGAACCTTTTCTCAAAATCTGTTACAGATTCATGTTTGAAATTTTTTATAGAAGTAAAGTACACTTTTCCCATTATACTGAAATGAGCTTTTGGTTAATTTTTAATTTTTTATAAATTTACAAAATATTTAATTAGACATAGTGAAATTTTACCCTATTTGATAGAGAAAAAATAAAAAACAAATTAAGTTTTGAGTTTTTTAAAAAAAAAGTTCATTTCAGTATAATGAGAAAGGTCTACTTTACTGTATAAAATGTTTCAAACTTGAATCTATAACAGATTTTGAAAAAAAGGTACATCGAAGTAACAGGGTTAGGGTTACCGGACTTAGGGTTCCAACTCCCCTCAAGCAAATAGAAAAATCAATTCTGGAAACTGGGCGCTTTAAAATTACTGTATATAAAAGATAGTACAAACGAATCAACAGCAGTTCTAGTAATGTTTTTGAAATAAATGCATCTCACCCTAATAAAATGTCATTTTACTCTTTCTCTAACAGATTGTGGGCGAGTTTTTCAGGATGTTCATAAACAGACTGGAAAATATACACGGAGTGACTGGCCTTGGACAGTGGGCATTAGTACTGTGGGCGAAGATGACGTCGAAAAAATGCTCTGCGCTGGAGCTCTTTTGAACAGTAAGACAGTTCTCACTGCAGCCCATTGCGCTACAAGTAGTCGAAATATAAATCTACATTTTGGTCATCGGCTTCAATCAGCTACTGGCGCCCCAGTACCAGAACAAGTTAGAACTATACAAGTAAGTTCTATTCAGGGTGATTCAAATTTGAAGGGTAGCTTAGACGAGAGGTCGGCAAAAGAGCCGTAAACAGCCACTTTTAGAATTATACAGTAGAGTCTCCCTTCAACGAAGTCTCCCTACAGCGAATTTCTCCCTATAACGAAATTTTCAATCGGAATGTTAAATAACATTCAAAATATTCTCTATATAATGAAGTGGTTGTCTCCCTATAACGAATTTTTTCAGACATTTATCTTGTCGATTTTTGTCATTTTGAAGAAAGTTGCTAATTTCTGTGCAAACAAATCGCTCACACGTGCCTGTTTTTGGAACCACTCGCATTGTTCATTCCAGCGATAACACATAACAATAGAATGCTATGTGAAGGGTAATGCAGTTGGGTTTCTGCAGAGGGAGCAACATTTCTACGGGTCAAGATTCCAAGAATCGGGGTGGAGCGGGGGTGGAAACAGCAAATGGATGTGACAATACGCATTTTATGTTTATCCGTACTAGTACATATTTTTCTCTAAACTGGTGAATTGTCTTCACTTTTGAGCATTTTATTTATGCAATAAAAATTGGCATAATTTTAACAAATTTATAATAAATATTACTTCATTTTTAATTGAAAGTCATAATTAAATATTTTTGAACTTATCGCATATACTAAAAGGTTTGTAACATTTACTTAAACAACTGCAAAAATCTCTAATCTCCGTATAACGAAATTTTCTCTATAGCGAATTTTTCAACTGGAACCAAGCGATTTCGTTATAGGGAGATTCCACTGTATTTCTATCTGTAGGCAAAAAGCAGAAACGAAGCAAAAGATGGAGGATACACTTTCACAACTCTGTATTTTACTAACTAAATTATACTTCTGTGTAAGAAATCAAAGGCACTAACCTTTCTGAGATGGTGCGCATCGAGGACGAATGCCAGCCCATGTAGCATCCGGTTTGCAAGTGAGGTAAGTGATTCTTTCGAAAGCTGTGTCCCTTCCCTTACAGAAGTACAGCACTGCATCCCCCTCCCTGAAAATGCGTTGCGAAGGGATAGAATTTCCCTTGAGATCTATTCTGCCTCCATCTTTAGGTGTTCCAGGATCTCCGTATAACGAAATTTTCTCTATAGCGAATTTTTCAACTGGAACCAAGCGACTTCGTTACAGGGAGACTCTACTGCATTTACCAAAAAAAAAACTTATGGTGCCGGAAATCGGCAACTTGAATTATGAAATATATATTTTCAAAAATTGAACCCAAAATATTTTATGCTGTTGTTAAAATATGTTTATTTTTGCTTTGCTTAAATATACTGTAATAAATAACACTGCAATTCAGTAATTTATTACGAATATTACAACACTAGTTTTATATAATATATAACCTCAATATACAGGGTATACGCAAATGAAGTGACTTATCTCAAAAATTAATAATAATAAAAAAAACTAGAAGTGTTGGAACCACGGTTTTTTAAAAATAAGAGCACATCTCAAAAAGTTTTTTTTTTCAAATAGGTAACGCGGTTTTATGCCGTTCTAAATTTGTTACAGCGAGAAAATTCCGTACGCAATGGCTACCGATCAGCAGAAACCGATTCGTGTTTTCTGGTTTCTTTTTTCAGTTTTTCTTGAATATCACGAAAACTCTTCAGTTTTCACACTACATGTGAATTAACAAATTAAAGAGCGTAAAATTCCTTACATGCTTTTTTCCAAGTTTTAATATTTTCTCAGATAATGGCTGTTTCCAGTAATTTACGCCCCCCCAGGCCGCCGAAATTGCATGTTACCTATCTGAAAAAAAATTGAGGTGCGCTCTCATCTAAAAAAACCGTAGTTCCAACGTTTTTAGTTTTTTTTTTTTTCATTAATTTTTGAAATGAGTCACTTCATTTGTGTACATCCTGTATTTAACTTGTCTGAATAATAAAATTAAAAAATATATTTCACAAAAAATAAGAACAACACACAATTTCTAATAATGTCTTACTTTAGAAATAAAGGGTAACAACAAAAGTTGCAAACAAAATTTGAAAATCGAAATTCTAGTTCAGCGACTACTGAGTCGCAAATTTAGGCAAAAATACGCATGAATTGGCGACGCGATCCTCTATATCTCGGTAACTACATATGTTAAAAACATATCCAATGTCTTATTTTAGAGATAAAGGATAACAATAGAAGTTCCAAAAAAAAAAAATTGAAAATCGCAAAAGAGTCACGAGAGTAAAGTAGTCCTAAGCCCTTAACATCAGCGGCTGTTTGAAAAAGACAGCCTCCCGTCATTTTTTTTTAGTATTCTACGTGTTTACTTTATTAGATTGCTTACACTTTATTAATTTTTCATCAGACAATATAGACCATTACCTACCCACTTTTTTCGTGCTTTTTATATTTAGCACTTAAACGTCCCGTATCGATGCTTGGCAATTACGGCAACTCTACCGATGAGGTATATTTTTTTCAGTACTCTTTTTCTAATTAGTGTTTACAGCAAATCAATAAATGAAAATAAAGTGTTTCTTTATACTGTTATTTTTTTTTTAGTCCAAAGGGTTTCTAGATTGAACACAAGCGTTTGCGTGAAATTTACCATTTAAATCAATGGGATTATTATCATAAATTATAGGAATATATCAGTGTGCAGTTTATCACCAAAAGCAGTCCTTATAAATTGAATTTGGAACAAGTAAAAAGAATAGGGACATTTTAACTCTTCATTGGATCAAAATGCATAACAACTTAAGATAATTTGTACCATGTGTGAGGAAACAGAGGAAGAAGAAATGATACAGTGCATAAAATGTCGTATTTGGGTTCATACACTGTATGCTGGCGTTAATTTGAGAATTAAAAAATATTTTTGTTTTAATTGTGCTTAAAGGCATTGGTGATCAAATCTGGGCAACAGAGTTCCTTGAATGGACAGATGGCACATATTTTTGAAACCAAAATACGAAAATATCGATTCTCCTAATAGAAAAACAAAACGCCACACTTAAAATTAAATAGACTTATGCTATTCTAATCTCAACGCAATAATTCAATTGCTATTTCTGATCCGATTATATTATTGTGCCATTATTGTAATGAAATTAAAACAAATTTTATTAATAAAAATAATAAATTATTTAAAAATAATTACTTAAAATAATTTAAAAATATTAAAAAACTACTTAAATAATTACAAGATATTTTTGCTTTAATTGTGCTTAAAGGCACTGGTGATCAAATCTGGGCAACAGAGTTCCTTGATTGGACAGATGACACATATTTTTGAAACCAAAATACGAAAATATTGATTCTCCTAATAGAAAAATAAAATGCCACACTTAAAATGAAATAAATTTATGCTTTTCTAATCTCAACGCAATAATTCAATTGCTTATTTCTGATCCGATTATATCCGTTATTTTGAATTATTATTGCGCCATTATTGTAATGAAATTAAAGCAACTTTTATTGCTTCATCAAATCTTTCACTCGCGTGCTTTTCCCAATGTTCAAGGTGTGATAAAAAAAAAAGTAGCTTCCTGCAGGTATTTACTTTAAAGCTGAATTTCAACTTTCTCCTTCATAACATAATGTTTTTAGGCTAATATTCTTTCTGTAAATTGTATGATGAAAAATCGTTAAGTACAGAATCCAACTTCTGTTGCAATCAAGCCCGAAGAAGATGAGACAGACAGATCATGGGTAAAACATTATCCTCCTACGATGCTTCGAACTTAGGTTCAAAATAAAAAGAAATAATAACAAATAAAATTTTAAGAATAGTTAAATATTTTTAAAACGCGAGTTATATTTGGGTCAGGAAATTAAGATATGAGGAAAACAATAATTCCTTCAACTTTGCAATGATAATTTTTTCCAAAAATTATTTTTTTATGAATGTTAAGCCTAAAATATTATCATTCAGAGATGTTTCAGATTAGAGATTTCAATTTTTTTTTGTTTGTTTCATTGCAGATTTCCCAAGTAAATCATACATCCGGAATATGATGATAAAACACACGCCAGTGATATAGCTCTGATGAAGTTTGAACCTCACGTCTACTATAATAAAAGAACGCAAACAGTCTGTTTACCGACACCCACCCTCCACTCATCTGGTAAAAATCTATTTCCAGGAACAAAAGCAATTGTGAGTTATTTTCTTTTGATTTTCCTCTTGTGCTGGAAATTAATTGGAGATTTCCATCTCAATCTCGTCCA
>BGPR01015991.1:0-35558 GCA_013235015.1 Araneus ventricosus
ATTCTTCGTGATTTTCACTGCAACTCGACTGTGACTAAACCGTAATTGCAAATTCTAAAATTATTTTTGCAATCTTCAATGTCTACTTTTCTCTGTTAAATGAAACTAAAACCAACTCTCTATGTTATTTAGTTGGGGAGCTATAAGAGTTTAACTTTAGCACAACGTAATTCAACAATTCTTGAGTAATATTTCGCGTGAACCTCAGATCGATTACTGAATTGCCTTAGTCTGCGTGCGCGCGCATCGGTCACTGTGACGTCATCAAAATTTTTAATGATTTTAACGAACTTTGCAGCTCGGCTGTGACTGAACTGTAATTCCAAATTCTAAAATTCTTTTTGTAATCTTCAATGTCCACCTTTCTCTGTTAAATGAAACTAAAACTTACTATCTATGTTATTTGGTTGCGGAGCTATAAGCGTTTAAAAATATCACGAAAAGCGTCAGAATTTTTTTCCTTTCCCGACACACCATTAGACCTCTATGGAGTGACGTAAGTCTACGTCAAAAAAAGAATAAATAAAGGAGATTCGAACCACTAGTCCCAAACGTCGTAGCACGATAATGTTTTAGCCTTGATTCGTCTGTCTGTATATTATTTTTAAAAATTTACTCTTAATTTTAAAGCAACGATAACACACAAAAAATGTATTTAATATCATTGCCACGCTCGTGTGTTTAAATGCAATAACTAAAACAATGAAAGCAGTGGCGTAACAAGAGTAACTGGCGCACGGGTCATATGATTTTCTCGTCCCAATCACCATCTGTAATAAAGCAAGTGCCAATGGCGTCCGGGATATAGCGTTATTTTTTTCGTTCTCACATTATATTTCACTTTGAAAAGTGGCATAAACGCACTAATGCTTTATCCCCATGGCGCCCGGGCCATCTATACCTTCCTTGCCCCCGATCGCCATGCCACTGAATGAAAAGTATTATAAACTATACTTAAAACTATTTTAGTATCACTCAAAAGCTAAATTTTTTGCATTTTAAAGCGGAGTAAATGGTTTGGTAGGTCTATAAGTGTTACAAAGCTATAAAGTCGTTTCCCTGAGATACTAATCTTGGCGACAAAGTTGGCGACCAATTTGGCGACTTGGTGACAAAAGTAATTCTCAAGAAGGACCTCGAACTTTCAACATATTTCATGAATTTTCTAAAGATTATGTCACTTCCTACGTAATGAAGTCACTTCCTGTTGAAAAGTATAAAAGACAAGCTCTCAAGCCAAGAAGAGTCAGTTGGAGTTTGATCTGCAAGCAAGCTGGTGAGCTAATAAGAAACCTTTGAGCGCTGTGTTGAGATTTAATGGTAATCTCTGTTGTGATTTTTTTTTACAAGTGCTGTTTTAATATTTGTGTTATGTTTCTTTGCTTAGTTTACCTGTAAAATAAAGAGCTTTATTTTTGTAATTCTGCTTATTGGACTGCATTCACGTACACCCACAAGACGAATTTGTCACAATATTCAAATATTTGGCCTCTAGAGCGTTTTGAACGATTTTTGCATCATGGTTGTTGCATCACGCTTGTTGGAATTTACAGATAGTATGGCAGTCTATAAACATTATCATGTTAAACCGCAATGACGTAGATAAACAAAATTTGGTCAGTTGTCTTGACATCAAAATTGTAAATCAAAATCAAATTTTGGACCTAATCGGCCAAGGTAAGAAATCCTAATACATATTAGTTTGATTTCATTATCCTACGAAGATTGAAAGAAAATGCCATATTGTGTACGCATACGAGAAAGTCGAGAGAATAACTCTCTGATTATTACTCGAAGTTTTGAAAATATTAAAAACCTATATCGAAATCAGTCCAAAGGCAAGGTTCAAACAACAATTATTTAGAAAAATAATTTTAAAGATGTATTAGCACTGGTACTTAATAGTTAATGTTGTTATAGAGATTTGACTAGACTGAATGATTTAGTGTAAAATTTGAGAGCTTGCAATTTGGTATGCGTCTATTTTCTGGCAAAACATTATTACTTATGAGAGATATTCTCAACCTGTTAAGCATGGTAGAGAGATAGCTAATGCCGTTCGGATAGGGGAAAAAGCAAGATAAGAAGGATATAAAATCAAGAAAACAGAGGATCCCTTTTGTTGTTGGCTTGACAGGCTCGAAACTTTTCTTATTTTTGTAGTCATTCCACTTGTACTTGTAGCTTTGACGCGTTCGAAGGCATTTTTTGGCTAGTTATTTCATTGTAATTTTTATTAAATTATAGAAAGTATTGTACTGTTCTTTATGATTCTTACTGCCAGGTGAGTAAAGTCTGTAAACTTAAGAGTTTTGGTTTACTTTAGCCTTGAGGTTTGACATTCGTCACGACGATACAAAATTTTTATGACCTCAGTCCCCCCCCCCCAGACCCAGATCCTAGATTCGCCACTGATTATATCAGTTTCAATAAATGTTTCGGATAATTGTGTTCTCTTTGACGAACAAATATTATAAAATTCATTAGGGACTCACAGTTAAATATTTTTATTAGCAAATTTTATTAAAAAAATTATTTAATGCGAATGAAGCTGCTGCATTTCTAAAATTCCTCATAATCCCAGATAGCACGTAAGTTTGCAGCAAGTTTGATTTTGACTTCATATTGCCTTGTCATAGCAAATTTGACGCGTCAAACTTGAAGCGAACTTGTGGCAAGTTCAGCGTGACAACTAGCGCCACCTTCCAGCATTCGCACTTTAAAGAAAACTATATCGCCTTTTTCTGAATGTTGAAATTTTAGCGTTTATAAACAAAATTAAGGCGAAAAAACAGTCAATGTTTGTTGAAAAATAAACTTATACATTTTGTCCCATTTTAAAGTAATTACTTTTGAACTCTAATTTCATAATTTATTCTACTAACAAAACGTAGTTATTAGCGAAAATCGCTCTCTCTTTGACTTCAAATCATATTCGCAACTCAAAAAATTAATGAAATCAAGAGAATAGTTTAAAATAAATCGTATACGAATCGAATGGAACGATGTATTAGCGAAATCTACCTTCTCCTCTCAGAGTTTAACTGGCTGAGTGGTTACAGCGTCAGCTTCCGAACCGGCAGGTCGCGAGTTCTATCCTGGGTTGTGTTCGTTCTCTGTTTTTGCTATAATTTGCAATGAGTTTGCAACGCAAGCTTGGTGCGATTTCGTCCTATGGTGACTTCGAGGCTTGCGTTAACTTGCTGCAAGCTTGTTTCACACTTGCACACTTGTCGTGACAAATTTGCTGCAAACTAAAATTGCTATCTGGGAATATAATTTGAACAGGGTCATATTGATTAATATGAATACTAATAACTATTTTAAAATCTATGGCGGACCGACATATATGATTGGAAATAGTTCATACCCACGTGATACATTTCAGATGCAACACACGAGTTAATTTTGGAATATATTGAGCATCTTGCATTAGAAAAGAACGTGGCGTAACAGAAAAGCATACGAAACATACAGTTAGCTATTAAATGACATGCGCAATTACTTTTATCATGTGTCTGTGTCTTCACTCTTCCGTCAACTGATAAAGTTTTCACCTAGACCAGACCTTTATTACAGAAGTTGACGTGTTAATCAGAATATTTAAGTGCATTTTTTCTACTTATATTAAAGATCTGGATTCTAATTTCGAATAAGAAGACCCCTGACATTCTGGGGCAATGGACGTGTTTTCTGGTTTATTTATTTAAATTAAAACCAAAACTTTATCTGCTTGTATGTTGGACTTCCGCTTTGAAGATTCCATTCATCACACCGGAATTATGTAATACAGGCACTTAAATGTAAACAAACAAAGCAGAAAACACATCCACATATCCTCTAGTTCGACAAAAGCAGAACCGCATTTTTAATTAGCATTGGAGTTAATTAGTGGCAACATCAGATAGTTTCGGTCTTTTTAGAGGAAGTTGAATTCTACTGTAGTGTCACGTTGGTAAGTGTAAATATTTGTATTTATTTCTGAAGCATATTGACTTTTGATTAGTTTTATTTATTTTTAATTTTGCATCCCGTTGTGGCCTACGATTTCTGATGCAACTTTAAAAGAGCTCATAATTTATGTAAGTATTACTCAATTGAATTAGTAATCGCCCGCGTGTAATAGTTGCCTTGAACCTATTGTGAAACTTTAATTTGTCTTGGAATAAATTATCTACGCATTATTATCTATGGCATGGTATGCCTGATATTTTTATATTGCGGACTGGAGAAACTAGCGTACGTGAGTATTTCTTCTTAGTATGTGTGAATTTGACAGTTTTGCTGTGTCTGGGTTTTATAAATAGAAACGCTCAGATTCCGGTTTAGTTTCCGATGATTTGTCATAAACATTTAGTTTAAAAGTTTAGTTTTTTTGGTGATTAAACATGAGGTTAATCAGCATGAATTTTTGTGCTGATAGTAGTTAAAATTACTGAAGTTTCGTACGAAAAAAAAAAACACCTTTATAGTTCACAAATGTTAGCAAACACTTCTAATGTGTTCGATGTATTAAAAAACAATATTATTTTTACTTTTAAATAATTTGCTTCTGCATTCCTTTAGGATCTGCATTTGATTGTTTTTAAAATTAGAGGGTTTTTCACATCTCTGTTGCTCCTGTTTTGTCTTTTGTAGTGGCAGATGCTTTTCTTATATTTAATGAGATTCATTTCATACTTTTTGTTCTTTATTAATTATAAGATCTATTCAAGAGTGGTTTAAAAAGCATTTATATTTTTTAAAGTTTTTTTTGATGGACTGTTATAAAATTGCAAGTTGTTATAAAATTTATAGTAAAACAGGTACTCTTTCTTTAAATTTTTTTGAAAAAAGAACTATTGAAATTCTTATACTTTGTTCATCCTAATATTGGCATATTCAAATATGTAACTTAATTTTTTTTAAATAAATTTTAAATGACAATTAAATTTTGATTTGTGATGATTACTGTAATGATTGAATTAGTACATAAGCACATGATAATTTAAGTTTATTTTAAATATTTGAGATTGATCAGCACAGTAAAAAGAAAAAAAAAAAGATTGAAATCCTATCCTTATATAAAAGTTCTATGTGTAACCATAATGCAAGACATGAATTGCATACCACCAGTTAGCCAGATTTTGTAGTCAAAATGTCATTAATTTTTTTTTTTTGATTTCCCTAAGTGATTATCTTTTGACATTTTACTATATTTTAAAAATCGTTAGTATTTATGTAAAAAAAAAGTTTAAAAAAAAGTGTTTTTTATCAATTTTTTTCTAAAAAAATTTCTCCAAATTTAAATTTTACTTCACAGTTAACTTAATCTTGGTGTTTTCAACACAATTTAATTGAAATATATGCTTTAAATTAATTTGTGCATTAATGGGTTAATCGATATTAATAATATTTTTAGATTTAAATTAACTCTTGTAGGATATAATTTTTACTTCTTCCTAAAATTAGACTAAAAATAAGCAATAGTTAGAATAAACAGTTTTGTACATGCTGTGTTTTTTAAAAAATTTGATTTGCAGAATGTCCTTACAACATATCCTGATATAGGTTAGGTAGTTTTTGTTAAAAAATTTCTTCTGTAAAGTATTTATCATCACTTGTTTCTTGAATTTTTTTAGTCATGAGTCATAAAAACATTTTGTAATCCCAAGTGTACATATATACATCAGGATCATGAAATAAGTAAATAGAAAGTTTTCAATTTAATAATTAATAAGAATAAATCAAATAAACTAAATTTCGCATATTTTTTGGTATATTATAAAATATGCTTCTATATACAATATTAAAGGAGGGAAAAAGTGCAGCATGAGAAAGCTGTGTGTATTTTTTTGCACGTGTAATCAAATCTTGATTGAAAGTTTGATACTGTTGGAAATTAGATAAATCAAAGATTTTGTTGTTGATAGCCATTTAGATTTCATAATCTTCAAAAAAATCATAGGTTGATTGACATGTGAATGTCAGATTTGCCAATTTACTGTATGTAATTACATTCTCATTTGTTTCTATGAAATACTTTATAATATTAATATAAACCATATATATATATATATGTATATATATATTTTAATAATTCATCCGTTAACATCCATTTTAATAATTTTTGACAAATTAGTTTTGACGAATTCGATAAAAATGTTTTATGTGTAACTTTTCCTAACTTCAATTGTTGTTATATGTTTTATCCATAGTTTACGAAGCTAAAATTTAATAGAACATTAAAGCCATTTCTTTAAAAAGTTATAAGTATTTTTGATTTTGAGGATCAAAAAATTAAGAAAAAAATAAAGTTAAAAAATTCCAGCTGTTTGATTAAATGTTTTGTCTTTAAAGATGAAATTTAAAAGATCAAAATAAATTAATAAAAGATCGCAATAATGCCACTTCTCAGTAATTTTTTGCAAAACTTAAAACTTGCTTAATTTTAAGCTATATAACAAAGATTTTATTTAGTGATCAAAGCAGTAAAATTAAACAGTTATTGCTTTGTTAAATTGTAACAATTTGAATTTTAAACAAATAAAATGCATGATTAATTTCCAAATATCTTTGTTAAATTTACTGTAATTAATTTAAATCTATATATATATTTCATGCTTACATAACCTACTTTGTATAAAAATATAAATGCTTTAGTTTAATGTAGAAAACTAACTCATTCACTTCAATCAGGGATTTAAGGTTATCATAAAATGACCAACTATTCATGTAAAATTGAGAAGTATAAAGTTTCAATTATTTCTGAATTAAACGGAACTTTATTTAATGGAGATTTATATTTTGAATGAGAAGATTTTGATGAAATAAATGTTTCAAGCCAATATTCAAGTTATAAGTAACTCTCTCAATTAATTGCCTTTGTGTCTCATCAGTTTCATTTAGAATTCTTAGTTGAAAAAATGAATTATTTAGCTAAAAAATAATGAATTGTCTAGTTATAAAAATTGCTGGAAAACATGTTCAGATCTACAGTACTTAAATAAAATACTTTACTATAAATAATTCCTTCTATATGTTAAAACTATGTGCTTCTTTAATTTTAAATAACAGTGATTGTCTTTGATACTTCTACTTTTCAATTCCAAGCTAACAAGGCAAACATTTTGACTCGAATATTCTCATCAGAGTAATTAAACCTCCTTTCAAAATCGTAAAAATGAATAGATCTTCATTTTATTCCAATGCGCTTCCCCCATCCCAAACCAATTGTTCCCATTTGTAGAACAAGTTATTCCAACAAATGTTTTGATAAAGATGATGAAAATTTGCAAATAAATGTCTCAGAGGCTGGTTACTACCCCTGTGGCAGAAAATTATTATGCATTCTGCGACAAACTTTATTAATGCCAAAATCTTTCTGCTAGAATTTTCTGTGAAATAAAAATATGTTAATGGACAAATCTAAGAGTAATTCATAAATAAAGTAAAATATTTAGTTTAACAAATTCAGCTTTATTTAGTGTTTAAATAAAACACATATATACACACACAAAAACCATTATAACACAATATTTATCTTAAATATGATGTTTATTAAGTATGATGCAAGTTAATGCACTGCTTTTATTTTGTACCAGTGAACTGTGTGATTCATCGTCTTCAGAAAATGAAACTAGTTCTGCAGAGCGATCTTGGCACTTTTGTGTGAATATAGTAATTCTCTCCAAAATATAATTTATCCCCAAACTGAGAGTCTTTCTGCATGAAACCTTCGCAGTTCTGCAACATTGTCGCCGTGATTCTGCCACAGGGGTTACTACTTCTGATAACAATGTATAGGGAAATGGTTATGTGAAGAACTTTTTAAAAGGATTTGGTTGGCATTTATGTTACAAAAGAAGGAAATTCTTCATGCTGCTGCTTGAGAACTATCAAACAAATTTTACCTCAGTTCATTTTCACTGTGTCAGTTTTTCAAATCTTAACTAAAAGCACAACTGTATTTGAATTTATAGCAATTTAATCCAAGATGGATGAGATTGATGATTGTCTTCTATGCTATGTGTTAGTCATTAAGTCAATAAATTAATAACATAAAATTATCAGAGGGTTAAGATCACAAAAAAGGTTTGAAATGTGCTTTTAAATGATGTCAGAAAATGCATATAATTTTTTTTATAAGGATTTAAAGGAAACTTTTGTTGATTTGTTTTACTATAAATTAATATGTTCTCACCCCCTTTTATTAAAAGGTGCCCTCTTTTCTCCACATCTCCTCCTAAATAACATGACCGATTTCAATTAAACTTGGGAAATTATTATTTCTAATTGGAGCAAAAATACCTGAAGTGTCAGACCTCTGTACCATAACTGCTATGGAAGAGGTGAGAATCGTAAAGCAATACTAGAGGCTAAAATTTTAGAATATTTTCAAGCAGTACAGTAAAAGCTCAACTAACTGGCATGATCGGGAAACACCGATTAACGGATACTTGAAAAGTCCGGATAGTTGAGTGTGACGGGAGAAATGGGGGGGTAGATTGTAGCCTTTTTTTTTAAAGATTTTTCTGGCCAAATAATTTGTTTTTGTCATTTTGAAATGTGAATTAAATATAATTTTTAAGAATACTTCTGTATCTTCCATAAAATTGTATTTACAAAACATACGAAGATTTTAATTTAACATTAATGATGAAAAAAAATAGTATAATCGGTAGCCTAATTTTTACCGTAAATATATAGATTGTAAAAATATTAACATATAAAAATAGTCGACAAAACTGAAAAATATTCTATTCATCAAGCATAATAAAACTTTTAAGTGATCATAAACAAATCCCAGATTAAATATCAAAACTAATTAATTATATTTTAAAAAATCGCAAGGATTATTGCGCAAAACGGGCGCCACCAATTCTCCCACACGTGAAATTACGTAATCGGAATCAACATCTGCCGGTATTCGGAGAGTAAATAAATCAAGTAAGAGAAAGAGACTTACCAATCTGGAGTAACCCCTATGAGTTTTTTTTTTTTACCGATTCTGTCCCTTTACTTTTTTTTTTTGGTTGCCGATTTCGTTTTTAGGTCTCGTTTTTCGGCGAAAGGTGAGGACCTTTTTTATTATTATTATTTTGGTTTCACTTTTGCTTTTGAACCGCCGAGAAACTAAAAAGATACAGTGAAAGCTTAACTAACCAGCATGCTCGGGAAAAGCCGATTTCCGGATACCTGAAAAGTCAGGATAGTCGAGTGTGACGGGAAAAATGGGGTGGGGGGAGATTGTTGCCCCTTTTTTTTTTACCGATTCTGTCCCTTTAACTTTTTTTTTTGGTTGCCGATTTCGTTTTTAGGTATCGTTTTTCAGCGAAAAGGTGAGGAACTTTTTTCATTATTATTATTTTGGTTTTCACTTTTGCTTTTGAACTGCCCCCCCATAAAACAAGTCTGTGTACGTCAGAGTACTGTACATTGCTTTTTTTTCCCTTCTACGCCCCTCCGTGCGTAGCGGCCATTGCATTCCAGAAATAAATTGTCCGCATTGATGGAACGGCGCGGGCGCGCACGTGCTAAATTTTGGCGCGCGGATGTATAATTTTTAGAAGAACTAATTTTCTAATTTTTCCGGTTAGTTGAGCTTTCCGGATACTTGAATGCCGGATAATCGAGAATTTACTGTATTACATTTTGGAAATTGTAGAACTTTCTAAAAGTTCTGCAACATATAATAGAACATTTTTTCATTGTCTGTAACATCTTTTTTGATGCTCACAGCAGGATTAATTTATCTAATTAAATCAAATAAGAAATTAAATAAAATTGTACATATTTGTAAAATTGTAGTAGTTATTGTTTGAAAGTTTAAAATGCTTGTCCTTTCTTCAAACTCCTTACTTTTTCATTCAAGTCATTCTATTGTAGGTTAATAATCAGGCTAAATTTGATAAGTTAAATTCAACAGAAAGATTGGAAAGAAGATTTATGGTAGTTGCAGAAAGTTAGTGGCAATTTTTGTAAAAAACCCCCAAAGAACTACATGATACCTTTGAGGAAATTATGACCCTTTATCAGTGCCAGGTATATCAACTTTTAGTCAATGCAATCATTTTGGCACAAAAAGATTCGCCAAATAGCCACTTATATTCGAATTTTTTCTTAGTTGTCATGGATTAATATTTTATTTTCGAACTTTGCTGCGGCATCAAAATTTTTATCATTGAAAGGAAGTCATGAAACTTTTTAACACCCGAAAAGGGGATCGCAAGTGGATAAAGTGTAAAAAGCCAAGTTTTAAACATTAGGAAAAAGAGATGTGGTTTGCCATATATTTGTGATGAAAATCGTAAACAGCATCATTTCCAGTCATTTGCCGACCGGGCTATATGCTTCTCTCTTTGAGAGACAACTTCTGAGTGTTGAAAACTGATTTATTTTCGTCTATTTGAAGAAATATCCGGAATTTATATAAACTAAACAATGGCCCCTACTTTCTTGGTTACTTCATTGATACTGTAAAATCGCTAACTCCTCAAAATTTTGATGATTCAATGAATTTTTGCTGTATTGTTTCGTATATTTTCAGAATTTAAATTGTTTTCTTTTTAAATATTCCAGATATTAGAATAAAAAGAAAAACGTTCCTAATGTCATTTTCTCTATAACTAAAGAACTTTACTAACAGATTATTCATAAGTTTAGCATGCACTTAATTGATGCGATTTCTACCTGTTTCTTTTGGAAAGTTTCAAAATAATCATTCGAGAATTGTCCGGATATGTCTGTTTACACGTGTCGTAGGTATAAATCGTAACGATTGACATTGGTAATCCTTTCTTTGAAATCGGTCTTGACATTGCTCCAGTGCCTTGAAAGCTTCTGCACACGTAATTCGCTTACTTTCGGACGGAGAACCGACCGGTATCTAATTAATTATTATTCAGAACGAGTGTCTGATGTTGCAGAATTAGCATGAACTTTTTTTTCTTATTGTTCTCAACAATCTGCCGCGTTTCATTTGCGATGTCTATTAATATTCATACACGTGTTGGAAAAAAAAAAAAACGAACTCTTTTGACATTTCTTGTCTGGGAAGGATGCCCAAGGTGTTCCATGGTACCATCAAAGAATGATATTTAAATTTTTCAATACAACATTCTGTTTGCTAACTTATCTCAAAGTTCCATCAAGAAAATACTAAATGCACATAATGTAAATCTTATTACTGTTCAACATATGTTTAATTTTCTTTCCATCGCATGATCTATCGGAAGGCATGACGTACTACAAGTTAAAGTGGCTGGTTTGGTGTTTAGAGGATAACAAAGTAAATCAAAACTGGTTCTTTCTGTCTGTAGAAAAATAGGTCAGATATGCATTTTTTATCTGCGTGGAAGGGGCCACGTACATCATCACATAAGCTGTGCATTTGAAGTAAGTTTTTATGCATTCTTAAGTTGGAATTTGTTTAGTTTTAGTTTTAAATAAAGGGAAATCTCATGGTCATATTCCTGCTGTAACCTTGTATTTTTTGGCGAGCAGCTTTCTACAATTGTTTAATGTTCATTTCGGAATCTGTTTGAAAGAAGCATTCTTTCTACATTTGTTAAATGCATATGATTATATTGTACGAAACTGAAAATGGAGCCTGGAATTTCAAGCTATGTTGACTAAAGTTTCTTCCCTGCTTATTTTAAATTCAGAAAGAAAGAAAATTAGGAAGAAATTAATTTATTGGAAGAGAATCGAAAATAATTATAAATTTAGAAAGGGAGATAAAATTGAAATATTATTTTCTGTATTGTTCAAAAATCGAATTATGCTAATTGCCTGAGAAAGTTTATTGTTATCTTTAGCATATTAATTGGATGGCTGCATCTCCGTAGAAATTATTAATTTTATTTTACGAATGTTTATTGAGATGTGTTAGAAATTAAGGCGTGCATGATCGCCCAACTCGTGTGATTTATTTTAGTAGAAAAATACTTATCTATTCTTTATTTTTGGCGCTGAAATTTAAAATTTATCTGATACAGTTTCAATTTATTGCGTGGTTCTTACCAGATGGCCAAAACTTTCGTACTAGAGACTTTTTCTACTTCTTGAATTAGTGACGAATTGTTTTAACGTAAAAATTTGTGTCCAAAATGTTTTCAGTCAGTATATATAGGGTCTAAACATTGTTTATTAACATTAACTATAATCTATGATAACTGAGATTGGTATTATGGCAACGCCCCTTTAAATATCCGTAAATATGATCCTATAATATTTCGAAGCATTTAATATATTTGGAAAGAATTTAGTTTCAAACCGAAGTTATCGGTACTCTGTGTAATGAAATTGTATATTTATTTGGTTGAGTAATAGTTCATGTATGTTTTTCAGATTCATTTAAACTTTATTTCCTAAAAGACTCCTGATTGTTTGATGAAGTTGGTTCAATCGCTCTTGAATTTTAAGCGCGAAAGCCAATGGCGGGCATTGCTCCTTCTCCGTACACAAAATCTCAGGAGTAGCTTCGGCGGTCTGGCCACCTCGATTAAATGGGGAAAACAAAGATCGTCGAAAATGCTTCGATTCCTCCATTGACATTCCATTTTAATGTTATGAAAAAACCATTTAAACCAAAATAGACTATTTTGTAGAGCATTAGTTTCTCTTTTAAATCATTATAAAACATTGCATCAAGATAAAACATTTTGCCAATGCGTTTTATTTCTGCTTGCATTTTTAAATTCGGAAAAAAAATTAAATAAAAAATGGCCATGAAATATTAATTCCACCTCAATAATATGAAAGTTTTTAGTATTGTTGATACTATTTCTATAGCTTGAGACGCATAAAAACACCCATTACATCATTCGCCTGCGATCTGCTGCTTTTTGTCACTGACTGTAGTAAAAATAAGAATCTATTGTAAATAATAACTCGTATTTTATTAATTCTTGTTAACATAATTTTTAAAGATTGTTTTTATAAAGGAAGTAAAATGGGAAATAAATTGTAGAAGGATGAGATTGACAGTTATTTTACTTAATATTTAAATCTTGCTTTGCTTAGTTCTGAATCAATTAAATTGAAAATATCGTCGGTATGCAGCTAAAAGTGACCAAATCAGAAGAAAAAGGGGTCAATGCGTTCTTGTTTTAAAATGTTATCTCTGTAACAAAAAAATTATAAATATCAATCAGTATAATATGCAGCATATATTGTATACCGACGATAAAATGATATGCGTGTTTTTTTTGTTATAGAGATGACATTTTAAAATAAGTGCTATACATTAACTCATTTTTCTCTTTGTTTTGACGTTGTCACTTTTAGCTGTATACCGACTATATTTCAGGTGCAAGCTGAAGTGAGAAATGAGGAAATTTTCTTTTTCGAGTTTGCGTTCGGTCAGTTTTAAAAAATCCGGCCCATCTTCCTCTCGAATTTCGGCTTACTCTAACCTTGAAGGGTTAATTAAATAAACTGATGAGTGGTTGAAAAACGTGTTGAATTTATTCAGTGTGAGAGGCCAATTAATCATCACGGTGTCATGAGGTGTAACTTAACAGAAATTTAAATAGAAAAAGCTGTTACAATTTTTTTTATTATTATTTGTTGCTAAATACGGAGGGAGGCGCAAGACTGGTTTTTGCTGATGGATTGATCTGGAGCCTTCTCTACTCCCGACTCCTTTTCGGCTGCAGAAAAATTAAGCAACATGTAAAATTGATTTTTTTAAATTCCAAATGAGCATACGAACAGGAAATATAGTATAATCAATGAAGCATTGGTTAATGGTAAACGAAGAGAAGGAAAATTTTAAGGAAATATTCCTAATAAAAATCGTCTGATTTATTTATGTTTGAAGAATCTGACAGAAATAAACACTGAGAAAATTCATGTATTCGATCCTACTTAAAGGGGCTAATTAGTGTCGGGGTAATTTAATTATTCCTGATGTTGTCAATTTTCTGAGTTTTATTGAAGATGTATTTTATGGATGGATTTCAATTGAAATTTGAAAGTAAAGTTATGAAGCCTTTGATTGCGTCTGTAATTTAACATTAGGTGAAATAAAGGGGCGTGGAGCTTGTATTGGACCTTTTGGGGTTATCTTTTTGGTCATTGAATCAGAAAATTTCCGAGGCGAATGCGATCTGAATGGTAAATGCTTTGCGAGAAAATGTGAGCATGTGTTATTTATTACCCAGACGCTAATATTACATCAGCCAATGTTGTCGACAGTTTTCTCACGTAAGCGTTCTTTGTTCAGGTTTCTCGGAATTATTTTAGCTGCATTCGTGCTTTATGAAAAATGAATGTGTAGATGTTCTTTCTGTGAAGTGTCTGTTGCAATGCTCAAGCATTGTTTCCCCTTATTTCTTCAGAATTGCGTTATTTCTGCGAAGCAAAAATTAATGTTGGAAGATCTGAGAAAAATAATTTTTTTTTAGTATAACCATGTATATTTTGCTTCAATTTTGTTCTGATACTTATAATTTAAGATTTCATTGTTTAAACTGGCATGAAATACTTTAATATCATGTAATTTCTATCTCTAAATGTCTTTTTCTAATGAACAATTAACTGGTGGAAATGTGGTCGTAAACAGATGATTGAATGTCTGCTGTATGAGAGTGTAAATATTAGGTGACAAACTTTTTTTTATAATGAAAGAGAGGACATAAATTGAAAAAAAATACCATAAATAAAAGAAACATTTTATTCATTTGGCAAACAATAATGCAATATATACCATAATATGATGCATAATAAAAGCATTTGTAAAATTTTATATCGTTTTTATGCTTATTGTGTGGTGGTGCTCATGCCTATTAATTATTATTTAAATGAGTACTTTTCCATTCCATTGAATGAATATTTTTTGTCAATTTATTATCTTTTAACATTATATTGGAATTATCTAACAAGAAATATGCTTCATATTGAATTTTGCAGTATTGATCATTCAGTCTCGTTTTCTCACTTGTCCAAAAATCCTTAGCAATTAAAAACCCGATTATCATCGATGGAATACGGATATTTACAGATTTGTCTTAAAATATCGAAAAAAGAGGACATTTAGGAGGACACTTTTCAAGGGAGGACAGAACTTACAAAAGGAGAACGGTTGGTCACCTTATAAATAGGGATTTTGGTGGGCAAACTTTTTAGTGGTGTCTGTTTTCCGCCCTTATTAGTTCGGAACTGGATGCTATGTAGCCTTGAGCTTAATGAACAGATGGCACTCATTTTCATCAGAATGCACATTGCTGTTAGAAAAAACATGTGATTATGGTACAGGGTGGTTACCGTTAAAGTATCCTTATTCAGGGATCTGTAGAAGGAAAAAAACCTTTAGTGGTCGTAAGAAAGTCGCATCCCGGTGTCATGGATTGGAAAATATAGAAAAACGAATAACACATGGAAAAAAGAAACCTTCCAAGTAAATAGACGATCGTTCCCTAATCTAAACATACTTCAGTCACCGTCATGTAATACAATCATAATCGTAATTTTAATCATAAATTATAAATGGGATAGGAGTACACTAGATATTCACATTTGTCATTGCCCCGATGTCAATTTCATTGCATCTGATGGCAATTCAGTTTTATATGTTTTTCTTGATTTACTTTCTTCTTAATTCATTTCTCCCTATTATCAGGGGTGTAGAGGAGCCGGCACGCACCGGAATGCTGTTCCGCACTGCTTTTTTCCCCCTCGACAAGTAAATGAGATAAAATTGTGATGCGATTTTTGTTACCCAGGTTTAGAGGGTTCCGGCACTGTGCTTTAGAGCGTCCGGACACTGCTTATTTTGCGACTATACCACTACCTGTTATCCATACTATCGAGAGTTGGCTTTCTTATGGCCACTAGTTTTTTCTCGCTTCTAAAGTGCTTGAATAGGAAAATTTTAATTCTGATCATTCTACATATTAGTTCTTGACATTCTTCATGTGTTCGAGCACATTTTTTTACTTATTAAAAGTACAGTACAATTTAGCGTTATTTTAACATTCGTGATAGTTTATATTTCTTCGGCGGGGGGATATATAAAAACACCCTCCCTGTATTTTGTCAGTATTTTAATATATCGACAAATATGCATATTAACACGATTGTACTTTCTTTTGAGAAAAATTTGATTGTTTTTAAAAAATAATCCTCGTATTAGGCAGCGCGTCAGTCTCGCACACACAATCAAAACCGAACATAACAATTTTCACATGAATATTCCCAATAGAAATCTCGGCAATAACCATTTCCGATAAGTGAAAACAGCATTTCTTGAGAGAAATGAACAATCTTGTTTTTGTCTGCATGGCAGCTTAACCTTCTTGCATCTATCTCCCTGTCAAATATCCGGTCCCAAATGGAAGTGATCTTCAAGAACTAGGACAAGACACACCTCCACCACGTCAAACCGCGCCTGCCGCTCAAAGGCCTGTTACTGGTGGATTACTTTTCAGTGTAAATCCAGTTAGGTATTTCGTTCCAATTTCTTTTAATCTGCGTTCATTCATCTGTTTATTCCCGATCGGACACGGGTCCTTGGATGGTATGTCGTTCTTTATGCCTGGATTTCTTTTTCACATCTTTTTTTCCCAATTAATATTTCCGCTTTACACGTGTGTTGTATATGATGACATATTAGTCATCGATTGCATGTCTGGGAATGAAATTGTTTACGTGTTGCTTTAGTGTTTCTTTTTTTTCTTGAGTTTTGTTACATGCGCATTTCTTGTTTGTATTGGCTTTTTGTGCAGTGCTACGTAGTTCGTTTATACGGATATATTGTTGAAACGTATGTGACATATAGAATATCTTTTTCTCTGTTATTTATTAACTGTGACATTTAATGTAAGAAATTATCTGATCAAGGAAAAAAATCGTCTTTTTATGGAAACTAGTTATTGATCTCTCTTGCTGAGAAATATTGAAACACTTTATGGATTTTTACAAATTCATCATTCGTAGGTATATTTTTAGTAAAAAAATCGATTGGAAATGTGGATTTTGTAAAAGAATGATTGAAAACCAATTGTTTGTTTCAAAATGTATTTGCTTAAAAATGTTTAAAAGTTTAAATTTGCTATCATAAGAGTTTTAATTTTCTGTGATTTAATAGGTAATTGGATGCAGATATACAATCCGGAATCATCTCCAAAATATAACTTTATAGTAATGCGTTTTTCAATGGATTTGATTTGGCTCAATTTCGCTGAGAAATTACACACAGTAAGACTTACAAAGATGTATTCGAATTCCTTCAAATCATAGTTGGTTTAACTGCATAATTGCGTTCAATTATTAGCATGCTGTTTTTTTTTCTTTTTCTTTCTTTTCTTTCCGCTGATGGATCATGACTCAAGCATGATAGAATGTGCATTCGACGAAACTAATTGTATCTATTTTTCTTCCTCCCTTGAAAAAAAATGAGATTTTCATTTTTTTTTTTATCAAAAATTATTGCGAAACGCTGGTGATTTGTCTTTAGGATTGTTGTATTTGAATTGATGATTTTACATTATTAAGCATATGATTAACGCCATTCCATTTTTATTTACTGTAGGTTATAGTATAAAATTACTTAATACATAACAATTTAAACCGTTTAAAAATTTCTTTGTCCAAAAGAAATGCACTTAGGCGTATACAAATCAGTGTCTTTCCATTTTTATGATTTGGCTGCTTTAACTCGAATAAAATCAAACTAATTCGTAATGTATAAGCGAACCATATGAAAAGTGCTGCATTCAGGGTTATGACAGCTGCAATTTTGGCAGCTGTTCAAAACTTGGTGCATGACGCAATCACTGGTTGTGTGTTTGTTTTGGTTGTCTGAAAATCTTTCGGCTACGTTTACGTTTATTATCGGGAAATTTTTATGCTATTGAACTAGTGATTTATATTTTTTGAACGATTTCTAATCTGCAGATGAAAAGGTCAATAGAGGTTTTATTATGATTTTTTCTTTCTTATTTTAAAAAAAATCTTTAAAATGTAATTCGATATTCTTCAGGCAATTTTTAAGATATGTTGAAAGCGGGTGAGTGAGTAGTAAAAGTGATTTCATTGAATGTTTTTGTTATGAAGAATTGATTGAAAAGTTGACTCTTAGTAATAATTTTAATATGATTATGAAAATCAAAACTTGTCAAATCTAAGATTTAAATCCCCAATAAAAGAAAATTAAGTTGTTTTAAGAGTAATAAATATATTTTTTTATGAAAGTAATTTCTTCTGATTTTCTCTATGCAATTTCAGCATAAGGTTTTTAAAATTGATTGACATATTTAATATGATTTCCTTTTTATTTATGATTGATTGACTTATTTTCAGAGTGACAGTTTTATGTAATCCTTGCCAGCATGGAAGTAATCATGAATGGTGATCATAAATCTCCTAATCATAGAGTTAATTTAATTAAAAGAAATTTGCAGGTATGTATTTCATTTTTTAAAAAGTTATTTTATGAATAGTTTTTGTATTTTGCTGATAAAAATACTTCGACTTTGATTAACTTAATTTTGATAAAAAAAAAATTATTTGAGCAGAAAAATAAATCAATTTAATTTGAAAAAACTGTAGTAAAAGAAGAAAATTATCCAGCCAAACAGAGGTCAAGGGTCACCTGCTGGCATGGGTTCAAAAAATGAGAACTTTTTCTGTAAGAAGCTTGACTTTCGTCTAAAGAAACTTCTTGTGATCTGAAAGATCCCAAGAGAAGAGAAAGACATAGTAAGGACAGACCACAAAACTTTTTTACACATCAAAACAAAAACGCCAATAAAATTTAGTTTAAAAAAGATTTTAAGAATAAAAATCATTAGCCTTCGACCATTAAAATACCATCACAATAACAAAATGTTTATCAAAGAAAAAAAGTATTCAACTTACTTTCAACGAACAGAGAACAAAATGGCTCTCGTAGAATAATAAGAATTTTGTTTTAAGTTAGGCTTTTTAATAAATATACAGGGTGTTCACAAATTAGTTGAGCAATTTCGCTTGTGCAAAATATAAATTATAAGTTACTGGTTCAAATGCAGATAGTTTTAGTGTATCCCAAGTTTGCAGATAGAGGGCACAAAGTGTCTCATCTATCCGAAATGTCAGGATATGGGGATCTGCAAATCCTCATGCCATCTACGAGCATGAAAGGGATAGTCCCAAGGTAAATGTGCTTTGTACTGCAAGTTCTTCTAATGTGTTTGGCCCATTGTTCTGTGCTGAAAAAACTGTTACTGGATTCGTATACCTGGACATGCTTCAGATTGACCTGATGCCAATCCTGAAAAAAGCAAGGTTTCATCTTTCAACAAGATAGCACACATTATCACTTCCACAATGAGGTGAGTTCTTACCTAAATGCTAAAGTACCAGTTTGGATTGGTCGCGGAGGTGTTTTTCCATGGCCAGCACGATCACCAGACCTTGCACCACTCGATTTCAGTGTATGGAGTTTTGTGAAAGACCAGGTTTATATAATCCGCCACTTTCAAAATCCATTCTGGAATTGAAATCACGATTTACCATTGCACTTGGTTTGATCTATGTGAACATGCTCACTAAAATCTGCCAAGAACTAATTTACTAATGGGATGTTTGCAGAGTAATGAAAGGCAGCTACATTGAACATTTGAGAAAAAGGTAAACTTAGTGTATTTCACTATGTTATAATATTGTTCACTGTCATGTTTGACCCAAAAAATATGCATAATAAACCATTCTTTTTGCCCAACTAATTTGTGAACACCCTGTATATATTGTTTAGTAGATTATTCATTTTTTAAATTTTGTTTTTAAGAATTCTGTTTTTCATTCAACTTGAATGTATATATTCAAAATCATTGATGCATTTTATAAGCAATGGACTGAGCATTTTGAATTAAACCCGCTGACTACTTTTATACTTTCATTGTTGAACTGTTTTTATCATATTAAGTGGTTTGAATTAAAGAAATAAAACTGCACAAATGAATCTCCACAATATGAGGAACTTAAAGGAATAGTTAAATTGTTTATAGAATTGTTACATAAATTGTTTTTATTAATAAATTTAGTCAAATTAAAATCTAATGAAGTCTAAAATTCTTAAATGGTTTGAAATATTGGAATTAATATTTTTCTTGTGTTAATTTTCAATTTATTTATCATTAAACTAGTGAATTACAATATTAATTCAATTTATGAAATTTTTTTTCACAATTATATATAAAATATTTGCTTCTTTTCATAAATTAAGATGAACATTTTTCATTTATTAAATTCAATTATTCTCAAAGCCGTCAAATTCCATTGCGTATATTTTTTTAAAATTTAATATTATGCAAGGAATTCTAAGATAAACTTTTTGCATTAAGCATTATAAAATAATTGCATGATATGTTCTTTTTTTATGAATACTTAGTTGTGTTTTAGGTACGAGCCAGCAGACCAACCCACAATTTTTGCTAAACTGAACCAATCATCATATTATCAAAACATTCGAAGTAAGCCATTTGACAAGTGCTGCTATCTAGCATAAGGCAGCTTAAATTGTGCTCTAGTTTCAAAAGAAAATGTTTTTCATTTCAATATACAGGTTGACACCCTGTATCCCATCTTATTGTGTCCCAATAGCTAATTTCTAAACTGTTTGAGATAACAATATGGTTCTAGTTGGAAAAATGCTTTAAATGAAGGGAAGAATTATGTTTTATGAGTCAATAAATCTATTTCTGAAAAAGTTATGAATTATTTTTTTATGACACTCTTTTTTATTTAAGATGTTAGTGTGTGAAGAAAATTTTTACTAAATATGACTGATTGGACTGGGGTGGGGGTGGGGGGCAGGCATATAAAAAAAAATCATAACTTTTTCAGAAATATATTTGATTTCAAAACCATACAATATAATTCTTCCCTTCATTTAAAGCATTTTTCCAACTGGAACTATATGTCCATCTCTAACGGTTTATAAATTAGCTGTTGGGCCACGATAAGAGGGGACATCCTGTAAATTGACTAGCTGAGTTTAACAAAAATTGTGGGTTGATCCATTCCAGTTCTCATTGTAGCATTTCTACCAATAATTAATTTTTTGATAAACATTCAGACATTTCACATGCTTTCTTTACTTTTTAATTTTAGGCTATTAGTATTTGAATCATTTTATTCACAATTCTAAAAATGTTGTAGTGACAGAACTATCCTTGTCCATTCTTATTTATTAAATATAATCACAACCTTTGTAAAAATCCCTTTTTCTTTCTTTCTAGGAAGTACTTGGGGAAGAAAAGCTAGTAGAAATTTTAAAGGAACGAGATGTGAAAATATACTGGGGTACAGCAACAACTGGAAAGCCTCATGTTGCTTATTTTGTTCCTATGTCCAAAATTGCTGATTTTCTAGAAGCTGGCTGTGAGGTATGTATGAATTTAAATTTCTTTGGCTCGCTGCACAATTTCTTTTTGTATTTATTAAAATTTAGACAGTTTTTAGTGCTGCTTCATATTAAAAACATGCTTTTCCTGTAAAATAAATGCAAGATGAATTATAGTTTACAATGGGAAAATGTGTAGGAATATACAAGCAGCTGCATGATTTATGAGTCCCATAAAATGTATTATGCATGCCTTAAGAATGTAGATGGGGCTTCATGAAATTAAGCAGCTGTCACTTTAAATACAGGCTATCCTTGCAAGATTTTACTAAACAAATGAATTGACAAATTTGTGTAAATAATTACAAATGAGAAATAATAGTGAAGTTTTCTTTCCCTCATTGAATTCATTTCTACAAGTGCACCATTAGTTGCATAAGCACATTGAATCAGTAATCAATGTACTGCAGTGTCCTCTGTAACAAAGTGTCATCAGTGTTGGTAATTGTAGTAGTGATCTTCGCTACTGTCCTGTATCTTCATTCAATATACAATATCCAGCAAAGATATGGAACAGTCCTCTTGAGCATAATCTCATTGAAATATACATCCTTCCACAATACACATAATGTCTTGGATGGGTAGCAATTATATTTAGGAGAGTTTATTCAACACCATCTGTTTCATTTGTAAAATACCTGAAATACACAAGTAACACGACCACAAACTTTGAGAATGACCGAGTACATGGAACAAATTTGATTAGCATATCTCATCAATTCTTTTTTTCTTTTTATAATTTTTTGAAATTGTAAAGAAACTTAGTGGGTACCCTGTAAATTTTTATTGTATATAATACAGATTATTGGTGTTTAATGTAAAATATTTCCAAGTGTATTAATTAATTACAATAGAATCTTATACAAGACTATTTGACTGGGTGTATTGTTGTCCTCTATAGATTTTTCTATATTGTTAACTTCATATGTCTTTGATGATGAGCAATTTACTTTTATAAATATTTTGTTTTGATGCTGGTTAAAATATTTTTTCATTTTATGCTTTCAGGTTACAATCTTGTTTGCCGATCTCCATGCTTATTTAGACAATATGAAAGCACCCTGGGAACTCTTGGATCTCCGAGAAAAGTATTATGAAGCTGTAATAAAAGCTATGCTGGAATCAATTGGAGTGCCTTTAGAAAAGCTGAAATTTGTTAAAGGTTCTGATTATCAGCTTAGCAGGTAATTAATGATTTTATTTATTTGACAATTAATCTGTATTAATTGTTTCTGTTATTTAACTATTTTATAAAGTAACATTTTTTCCCCCCTACATGTTTGTTATTTAAGACATTTTGCTTTTTTTTTTTGGAGAATTTTTATATCTGAAATGCAAAGAAAGTAAAGTGTTTTAGATGTAAAAGATTCAGTATTTTCGTATAAACTCTTTGTCATTTATGTGATATTTTATCTGTATCGTTAATTGTTGTAGCTTTTGTATTGCTCTTTTTGTCTTTGGAAGTTAAGATTTTCACTACCTTGAATTTCTTAACATTTATGAAGTATTATTTGATATTTTTTGCATTTATTACAATGTAAGAAAGAGCTAAACTAAGTGACAGCATGAACTAAAATAAATGACAAACAAAAAGGAGGCATTTAGTTTAATGCCATTTTTGTGTAATACAGAGTGTCCCCAAAAAGTAGCTAGCAGGAAACTATAATGTAGTGTTTCATTCTGTTGTTAACTTATAATTATTTCAGTATAATATACAATACTTGATACTATCCATCTTCGGCGACCAGCTTCATCGCCGTAAATAAAATTTCAGCTGAATCTCTTATGAATAATTTTATATTCATGGCTCCCTTAACAAAGTAGTTTTAAACTTCAAATTTGCTATAGACATTTAACCCGTGTTCTTTTCCTAGCTTGCACTTGTTCTGTTCCCTGTCTACATTAACGTAAAATACGCATTTCATTTCAATATTAATTTGGCGCGACACATTTTACATCCAGCAGCATGCTAATTGGCTTAAAACACGCTGATAAAAAGAATTAAAACATAGAAAAGAGCATCTTTCAAATTAATGGATTATTTCATTATGTACTTACTATCTTGAGGACTTCCTTTAAAGATTTCACAGAAAAATTGATCAAATAAAAGAAGAAAGTAAATTCCAGCAAGGTATTTTATTAGCTTTCAACAATGGAAGAGAAACATGCAATTAAATATTTGCTTAAACAATGAAATATATTGTTGTAAATTAGGCCAAAAAATATGCTTTAAAAATGATTAAAATTGAAGAAAAAAGCAACTTAATATATATCATTGAAAAGATAATTTTTTTGTACTTTCAGGTGGTGTAAAAATAATTTTTGCGCTTTAATATGTTCAGAAGTTCTTTAAGAAAAACTCAAAAATTTCACTTAATTTTTAATTATTTAAAGTTCTAATTAAAACTTCACAAAAGGGCTCTGATGTGCACATTCCCACCCACCAAAGCATGTTTATGCCAAATTTCGTAGCTCTACGTAGAGTGGTGTGCCCTGTAGAGAGCCAACACACAGACACATTCTCCTTTATTATTAGGATACTAGCCGCCTTCGGCGACCAGCTTGATCACCAGAAATAAAATTTCAACTGAATCACTTGTAAATAATTTTATATTCTTGGTACCATTAAAAAGTAGTTTTAAACTTCAAATTGCTACAGATATTTAACCTGTGTTCATTTCGTAGCCTTGCGCTCTTTTTCTGTTACTTGTCTACATTAACATAAAATATGTAGTTGATTTCAACATTATATTGGCATGGCACATTTTACGTCCAGAAGCACGCTAGTTGGCTTAAAACACAATGATAAAAAGAATTAAAACATAGCAATGATAATCATTTAATTTACTGGACTATTTCATTATATACTAACTATCTTGAGGTCTTCCTTTAAGGATTTCACAGAAAAATTGATCAAATAAAAAAAGTAAAATCCAGTAAGATATTTTCTAAGCTTTCAACAATGGTAGAGAAGCATGCAATTAAATATTTGTTTAAACAATGAAAACGGTTTGAAATGCATTGCAACAATGAAAAGTATTGTTGTAAATTATGGCAAAAAATATTTTTAAAGAGTTATTAAAATTAGAAAAAAAAATTGTACAGAAACTGAATTGATATCATTGAAAAGGCAATTTTTTGCACTTTTAGATGGCTTAAAAATGGTTTTGGTACTTTAATATTTTTGGAAGTTATTAAGGAAAAATGCCAACATTTTGCTTAATTTTAATTAAAATTCAAATTTTAATTAAAATTTCAAAAAAAAAATGGCTCCAAGGTGCACATTTCCACCCTCCAAAGAATGTTTGTGCTAAATCTCATAGCTGTAAAGTCTAGCGGTCTGCCCTGTAGGGGACCGACACACACACATTCTCCTTTATTTTTAGTATATATATATTTCATTTTTAACTGTTACACAATTATAATCATGATATTTTATATTTAGTATTGTCTGACTTATTTTAAAGAATCTATCAAAATTCAACTTGCAACAGAAATATTAAATTTTGTGATACATAATCTTTTGTATTGCACTTTTCTTAATCATTCTGGTTTTTTTTGACAGGGAATACACATTAGATGTTTACAGATTGGCTTCACTTGTAACAGAACACGATGCTAAAAAGGCTGGTGCAGAAGTTGTAAAACAAGTAGACCATCCATTTCTTAGCAGTCTTATGTATCCTGGGCTTCAGGTAATTTTTATTTAAAAAATAAATTATTCAAATTCATTACTTTACATAAATATTTTACAGCAGGGTTCCTTCAACTTTTGATTTCTTTTCAAAAGTAAAAAAAATATTCCCTGAAATTGTCTATCAGCAAATATTTTTTTAGCAACCCACATGTTCATAAATAGGAAGAAAAATTATTAACTAAATGAAAAAAAAAATAATAACTAAATGCTATTTGTGTGTATTATCAATCACATGTTTCTTTTGATGATGGATTTTAAAAAATATTAATAAATCTGATAGAAATGCCTACTACAGTAGAACTCTGGGAATCCGAACCCCAAGAATCCCAAATTTTGGATAATCCAAACTTCCTTTTTCAAATTTCTGAAAAAATTTTAATGAAAAATGAATTACGAATCGGAAACAAAGCTGTTTATTCTTAACTTAAAAGAAGTATTTAAATTAGTCGTTAAGAATGAATACAGCATCTTAATTAGTGGAAACAAACTAGGATATTTTTTTACCTTCAACTTGTTTGCCACTGTACCGTGTGAATCGCTGCATGCTCTTTCCATACACCTTCATAGAGTCACCTTCCCAGAGTCAATATTCTACTGCAATGTTTCCCAACCTTTTTAGTTGTGCGGACCACCTGTTGCGTAAAAAATATTTTTAGGCCCACTTACTAAATATGCAAGTAAAAAAAAATACAAACAGATATAATACATGTATATTATGTGCACGTGTGTGTCAGTAATTAGTAAAGATTACTATAAAAGGATTAAAAATATATTGTTTATAAAGAAAAGCTTGAATTTTTGGAAAGTAGCATCTAAAATATGTACGAAAAGGCCTACTGACTGCTCAAATACTCATTCATATGAATGAAAGAAAACATTTATAACCACAGTACCAGTAAATAAAATTAATTATTATTTTTTAATTTTTATATTAATGTTACTTTTTTTAGTTATTAAAAATATATTAATACAAATATATAAAAAATATAGTAATACAAATATATAAAAAAATATAGTAATACAAATATATAAAAAAATATATTAAATTACTTGAGTTTTGAGCCAAAGATTGGTGGTGATCTTTTATAGTTATTGCTGTTGCCTTCTAAATTTTGGCATCATTGGTTTCCCAATAATCGTTTAGGGCTGGAAATGCATCAAACAATCTTCGACACGTCAATCATCAACACTTTACCTCTCGACAGCCACCGAACTTCACAGTGAAGTAGAATTAGTTTGTGTTAGCTGCCCATTCCATCGCACAAAACACCAAACAGTCAGGGATTCATAGGCCTTGCTTTGATAAAGTTGACAATTTCAGACAATTGTCAAAAACTTTAAGTGCAAGAGCCTCTCTATGTATGTTGCAGTGAGTCCATTGAACCAAAGGAGCAACTGTCTTCACTTTGGCGACTAAATCAGTGTGAATTTCCAACATAGCACGAGCAACATCAATTGTCAAACCTACACACTTTGAACCAATCTACTTCATTTTCTTATGGAAAATTGTCAATGCATTTGAAAATCTCTTCGCCGGTTGTTTTTGTAGGCAAAGGCTGATAAAACAACATTTCTTCTTCAATATTACCATTGAACTCGAACCGAATGTTAATAAAGTAGCCTGGCCAGCAACGTCTGTACTTTCATCATGCTGCAGTGACAAATATTTGCTTTGTTTCAAAACAGTCATCACAGCTTCTGTTGTGCTTTCCGACATTTCTCCAATTCTTCTTTTTACAATTGAGTTTGATAAAGGAATTTCATTTATTTTTTTGGTACACTTTTCATCAAACAAAGCATTACCTATTATTTTTGCTGTATAATAAGTTCTTCTCCCACAGTGTGAGCTGACCCCTTCTTTGCGATTAACAAAGATAACTGATAAGAAAGTAAGCTAGTTTGTTTTGCGATGAAGATTTTTCCATTGTCAATTTAGTCATAGAAAAATTTATCTTTTTGATTGCAAGAAATCGAAAGATTTTTCCCACATATTCAGGATGTTTGGATGATAAATACCTTCCAAGTTTTGTTGGTTTCATACATTCGTTGGACAGCATTTCAAAACAAATTCACACACTGTGGCATAGGCTCTTCTTCAGAACCAAAAAATACAAACCAGTATTTTAAAAAATTAGGATTATATTTACGAAAATGCATTTTAGGTTTTTTTTGCTTTTTTACTACGATTTGTACTTGATATTAATTTACTAATACTGTCACTTACTTGTATAATTAGATGTGGAAGTTCCTTCATCAGTTGACAGCTTCCTCTTATGGCAAGACCCAGTCCAAAACCAATCATCCATATTGACGTGAAGTAAAAATAATTCACAACAGACACAATGCAACAACACAGCCAAAGCCATACTCGTGCATAGAATAGGTGGGAGGAGAGCATTCGCCTTGACGACGGGCGATTCTTGAAACTCCCCTCGTAATATTCACGGAGCTTTTATTTTGTATTAATTCTTATTAAATGTGGAATCTAGTGCTTGTCTGTCCAGTTTTAACTGTTATTTGTATGAGAGTTTTTGTTTTTGTTACATTTCTTGTAATATACATGTTAGATGGAACGAATAACTTTGCTTATCATATTTTGATTTCAGTAATAATTAGGTTACAGTTTTTTAAAAACTATTTTTCTCTCATGCACTTACAGTTATTGATATGCTGGTAGTGTAATTGAGTTATTTATTTTAATAAGAAAAGCAGAGCACCTATGACTTTAACTCGTGAATAGCATTCTGCGGTCCACTAATAGGCTACCCGCAGACCACGGGTTGGGAACCACCACTCTACTGCATTTGGTATATCAAGAGTATTTGACCGGATAATCCGAATTCCCCCGAATCCGAACAAAGGTCACTCCCAATTAGTTTGAATTCCCAGGGTTCTACTGTATTAACATTTTCGTGACCCTGAAATTCCTTTATGTGATCCCACTTAGAGTTGAGAACCATAGATTAAAATTTTCTCTACAGTCAGCATAAATGTTGTACTAGTAGCATTTTTACCAATTTGTACAGGCTAGTACATATGGCATACCAGTCCGAGATTAGCATTTCTTTCCCTTCGTGACTTTAATCTGTTGGGTCTAATCACTGTGTAGGAATGCTTGTTCCTTCTCCTATTGCATCACAACATGCATGATGGATAAGTTTATTTATAATGAAGGAAAACAAGAATTGTAGTCTAAATGAAACTCGTATCTTATTTTTATATGATTTGAAACAAGGAAAATCACTTTCCTATTTTCCCATTGAAGACCGTATTGTTAAAAAAAAGTTTTGAATTTCTCATAGCCTGAAATCTGATGGTTAAGAACAACTGTTTTAAAGTGTATTGATGTCATTTGTTCACTAATTTTGATATTTTTTTAAATATTTTCATTTTATTAAAATACTAAGCAAGATTGAATGGGAATTAAACATAAAAATATTTTTATTGTATCAAAAAAAAAAATAAAAAAATAAAAACCTACCATGTTCATAATTTTTTAAAAATTCATCTGCTCTTTCTTAATTTTTGGTTTAAATTTTTTTTTGTATGATCTTATTTTGACAGGCTTTGGATGAAGAATATTTAAAAGTAGATGCTCAATTTGGAGGTGTGGACCAAAGAAAAATCTTTACATTTTCTGAAAAGGTAAATTTTATGTATGCTTTGGCCTTATTAATATATTTTTAATAGTTTATACATATTTTTATAATTTATATTGCATTCATATTTAAAGTGTGTTGCCTCTGTGACAAGCATAATTCTTTTGGACAAATGTATTTTTATTATCTAGCAGCATTAATTACATTCAAAATATGTAAATACAATGTACTTTGGCCAGTTGTTGGCTGAAATACAGCCAACAACTGGCCAAAAAAACAGCAAACAACTGTTCAAGAAATTTACATATTCTTCTAGTGACAGGAAAAAGCTTTCCATTGAAAAGAGTTTGTCTTTTGAGCTGAATAAAAAATATAGTTGTATTATAATTGATGACAATACAAAGACTGTGGCATATAATTACATATACATGTGTATTACACTCAAATGAAATAATCCTGAAGATGATAGTGATGTATTTAAAATTAATTGATATATTTTAAGAATAACAGTAAACTCCTTTACTTGATATCAAACAGCTACATATCAAAACGTAGCTGATACTACTAATGAGTTATAAATGAGTTGTTCATGCATCTTTCACTGTGTAGAGAAAAGTAGGCCTGCATTTGTAAGCTTTTAAATTTCAAAGTACAAATTTTGTTTTATACAAGAAGTGTGTAATTTTCTGGGTTGATATGGGTTAGTGTAATGATTTTCTTTGCTGCTATTAACCTTATATCACAAACAAGCCATAACCTCGCCATGTCTTAGCATCCAGGTCTATGTTGAATGACTGGCCGCCACAACTTCATTGGGCACTGTGGCCCCCATTACGCCCCGCTCCCGCCACCCCCCCCCCCCCCCATTTTACTGGGGTATGACCCATCATCGGAGATGGGTCTCAAGAGCTCTACCCACCAGGGAAGTGAGAACTGGCATGCTTATCAAACTTTATAGGTCTTCACTTTTATATGAATAAGAGATAATAATTACATTTGCATGCGTTCTAGACAAAACACATCACTAATTTTCTCTATTCTTATCATTTTACTGTTATACCACAAAAGAGGTATCCATCTGCCAATTTTTCTTAGTTATTTATGGTCATAAACTATTATGAATTGTCTTTGAACAGATGGTTTCTTATTCATAATGTAGTTTAGATTTCAGTTTTATTTCTATTCTTTCATTCAAGACATTGATGAAGTCTGGTATAAATTTTTGCTTAAAAAATTTAAATTTTTAAAAAAGATATCTATGTTAATGCACATTAAGAAAACAATTTTTACTATTTCTTATATGAATGTTACATGGTAGTTTCTTCTAAATGTTAATTTTTATAAAATGTTCCTTTCTAGTATCTTCCTCAGCTTGGGTACGCAAAGCGCATTCATTTGATGAACCCTATGGGTAAGTAGAATTCCACAAAAGTGTACAATTTCCTTTTAACCATTTTTTTAAATATCTTTTTTTAGATTGTTTCATTGATATTAAAACTTCTTTGCTCTGCCAAACTATTTATTGCAGTATATTAGAACTTTTAATAGTAGTATTTTCAGCAACCGAAAAATCTTGCTTCTGCTTTTTTAACTTTTATCATTATGGATGAAAAAAAATTGCTAAGAACCTCTTAAAAATGAGGATGTTGGTTTTATTTTTCATTATTTCCATTTCTGAATTTCACTTCATTTTTTAGTCCCTGGTTTAACTGGTGGCAAGATGAGCTCATCACTGGAAGATTCCAAAATTGACCTTTTGGACAATCCTGCTACTGTTAAAAAGAAGTTGAAGAAAGCATTTTGTGAACCTGGTAATCGGGAAGATAATGGTGTGTTAGCTTTTGTTAAGCATGTACTGCTACCTCTGTTTAGAAATGAAGGTGAGTTTTGTTGAATACTTTTGTTTGTATTCTGGTCAGGTTAAGTTGGTATACTAACTGACAAAATGTTTATATTGTCCTATCTGTAATCCTTCAGATGGCTTTTTTTTTTTTTTGCATAATTTTGCTTGTTATTTTAAATTTGCTTTATCATTTTTTTGACTGCTTTCAACAACCTTCATACAAAGAGCGTCTGTTCCTAGGAAGTATCTCTTGCACATGTTTATCAAGATTTTCTTGATATTTTTAATTAATGATAGCTTGAAATAATTGATGTTGAAAGCAGAATGTGAATTTGGCTATTTTTGTGAATCATCAATGACAGTTATGTAGTTTTTCTTTCTTTGTAGTGTATGTTAATGTGGTGTTTCTTGGAATATTGAAATATATAATTATTTGTATATATGCTGTATCAGTATTGCACATAATTTTTTATCTTTGTAGATTTTATTATCAAAAGAAATGCAGAAAATGGCGGGGATGTAATATACAAAGAATATTCTCAAATAGAAGAAGATTTCCAAAATTTAGTATGTATTCCCTTGGCATAAATTTACCATTACATCTGTGAAATTTGAGACTGTTTTTAAAAAGTTTAATTTATATATATGAACTTGTTGTTTGAATATTTACTTAGAATTTTTTACAACTAATGTAAAAATTTAAATTTTGCTGCTCGTAAGTTTAAATTTAAAATGATTTAAGCAATTCTGCTTTTATTGCATATGTTTTATAATCAGGTTTTTAAATATACATTATTAGTTTTGATAAATGTGTAATATTTATTAACCCACTATTGACAGACTATTTTTATCGCTGAATATGTGCAATGCTTATAAATAGGTCCAAATACATTTGCAATGAATCAACTTGCTGTGTATTTTCATTGTTATAATAGTGCTATGTTGTTAATGTAAATCAACCTATAATAATATTGGCTGCGAAATAATACGTTAATTAAGTTGCAGTTATTATGTTCCTTCATCCAAGAAGTTAAGGATCTAGTAATTTGAATTTATATCAAATATATATGGTAATATATATGGTATATGGTTAACTTAAAAATGGGGAACAAACGATGGGCCATCATTTACAAAGTGAATGAATTAAATGGATGTGTGTAGGTAATTTTTTTTAAAAATAAGTTCATCAGCACCACTTTTAAATCGTAATTATATTCACTTGAGGAATGACCCATTTTAAGAAGTCCTGATTTAGACTTCCAGTGAATATGTGAAAAAAATTGATTAATTTATTTTTGTTCTTTTATCCCTTAGAAATTACATCCTGGTGATCTTAAAGCTGCTGTAGAATCTTATTTAAATAGGTTACTCGAACCTATTCGGAAGAAATTTGAGAGTCCAGAATTGCAGAAACTTTCTGCCAAAGCCTACCCACCGCTAAGTAAAAGTATGTAAATAATTCTATATTTCATTTCTTTATAGCATACTTGCAAAGTTAATTTATGAACTTTGGATATAATAATACTTTGGATATAATATTTGGTTTTGAATGTATATGGTTATTATAGTATTCAGATGTTTTCAATTGTACATTATTATTTTTTAAACATAAATGGGAGAGAACCTGATTAAGAAGTTGGGATTTAGTATTAAGGGTATCTATATCTTTTGTATAAATTTCGATATTACAAAGTTTGATAACAGCCACTTTATTTTGAATAGAAAATTTGAATTAAGATTAATAGGCTATAAGTGTTTGGAAAAAGCAATGCAGTGTAATTTAGATCAAGTTAACCTAGTTTAATCTGCAATTCATAAGTATGTGAGAATTGTGATTGTATGTCAGAATATTAAAATTATTGCCTTTTGTCAGCTTGTTCTTTGCCAAAACTCTCCTGTGTGTGGCATCATTTTCTCTCCCACTTTTTATTTAAAGAATAATTAAAAATACAGTTTAGAAGTTGTTTCTGTAGTTCTCAAATAGATAATTTTAATTGAGTATTGTTCTAGAATTAACAACTTAATTATTAATGAAACATGTAAAATCATATTTAGTTATTTTATTATTTAAATTTAGTTTGCATTGTTTAAATGACTTTAACTGCTTTTGCCATTGCAAGTTCCAGTGGAATTGGAATGAATTCTATTTATTTCTAGTTTAAATTTTATATGAACATATATTGTACATATTTTAACCCTTTGCACATTGATGTCGCCTTTTAGGCATCGTTCTATACTGTGCATCATTGATTCTTCTTGACTTCGATAGTTAAAAAAAATACCTCCTTAGTTGTAACAAGTTGCAGATTGATTTTATTATTTTTTAGATCTCTACTCAATAAAGTAAGCCATGGTATTCAATGAATAATTATGCATCTAATTACTTTTTCGAGTGCAAAGGGTTAGTCTCTTTTGGAATTTTGTAGTATATATTGCTAGTTTTATTATTTTGTCTTATTAAATATTCATTATTTGTTTGCAGCTTCATATGTAACTGATTTTAAATGAAATTACATTTGTTATTTGGAAGAATGCTTTATACGAAGGTAATTGGAAGGATACTTCTGTTCCAGTTGTCAATTAATCCCATATTATATTTTGAAATCTAATAATTTTTTGTAATTTTTTTGTAGAAGGAAAAATTGTCATTGAGGCTCCCATATCCCCTGCAAGACTGGACATTAGAGTTGGAAAAATTATGGAAATAAATAAGGTATCTATTAAATTTCTATATTAAATTTTGTTATAGACCAAATTTTTAATTGCTTAAAACCATAATTTTTAATGGCTTTACTGAATCTTTTGAATGTACATAAGGAGCATTCAGAATTGAAGTGAACTGAGTCCATGGGTGTCATTTCTGAGAAAACAGATTTAAAAGTTGAAATAAAAGTAGACTTCTAATTGTTCTTGCTATTTGGTGGATACAAATTAAACTATGGACTTAACTAAACAGTATGGAACAGAAAATAAACATTTTTACACCATCATGGCAATGTTAGTGCAAATTTGATAAAACAAGGACTTAATTCATTTTGAATCTTCCCTATGAAGCACTGATTAAGTTTTTATGCATTTGCTAACTTTTACAGAACATGTTTTTAATTGTATATTTAATGAAGTAGATAGATCATAAACCAAACACACAGAGGATTCTGAATTAAGCTAGCCAAGCTCGGGCCTAATCTGCACACCTTTATTCTAAATCAGGTTGACAACATATACCATTTTATAGTAAAATTTATGAAATTTTTTTTAAAATTTAAAGTTGTTTACAAAAAGAAATTAAGCTGTCAATATAGTCTGAAATATTAGAGATTTTTTTAGTTTATTTTCATTACTTACATATTTTCTCTTTTTAATGTAGCATCCAGATGCAGACAGCTTGTATGTGTCAAAAGTTGACCTTGGGGATCCTTCAGGTCCTAGAACTGTTGTGAGTGGACTGGCAAAAATTATACCTCAGGAAGAATTAGAGAATAGGCTAGTTGTTGCTTTATGTAACCTGAAACCAGCAAAAATGAGGGGAGTTGAATCCCAAGCTATGATACTTTGTGCTTCTAGGTATGCAATTTCTTTTTCACTTTAATCTTTATTATGAAGATACTCTAAAACTGATATTAAATGTTAATTATGGTTTTTTTTTTCAAATTGTAGATATTAATTTTGTGTTATGTAGTTTTTATTTCTCTTAAAATCTTCTTATGGTAATTCATGAAGTATTTCCCTTCATTGCTGCAGGGATATAGATGAAAGGGTGCTCTTAAATCAATGTGTACTTAAGAAATACTGTTAAGACTTGAAGCTTACAAAAAAAAAAAAAAAAAAAAAAGGCCACAGCATTGATTTGTTATAAAATAAAAAAAAAAAAAAAAAAAAAAAGATATGTTCTAGATTGAGGAGCTGAGTGGATGAACATGTTAAGTGACAATTAAGCGAATTTGAGAAAACAAACTTTAATGTTTAGAGGTTACATTTTTTGCTTTTTCACTCAATTTTTGCTGTTTAGGAACGATAAAGCATTCAAAATTTTTTATGTTTATTAACATGGCTGTAGCTCTTTTAATTATAGAGAAATTTAATAATCTTTTGCACTTAACATGTTCTTCCATTCACACGTCAAAACAATTCTTGCTTAGTCGTAGAAGAACATGTTAAGTGCATGTTCCTTTCTGCATCAATGTAATAATTAATATTGTTAATAAAAAAGATAAGTACACTGCTAATATATTGTATTTACCTTTTCTTGGTTTTTCCTGACCTAAAGTTTTCAAATGGGGATAATGCCTACATAAATAAAAAAGCCGAAGTTCGCCTAGTTCATTCCAGAGAAATTGTTTTATTAATCATTAAATTACTTTCTTAATTTATAAAATATATCAATATTATAAATAATAAATTAAAAGTCTTATAACTGCATGTATTAGTATTGTGCAAGATTAAATTATTTTAGATGTGATCATCTAATTTAAAGGTCTAGATTCTGAGTATTTATGATTGATTCGAAGTCATAATCGCCAAGCATTGTATGCAAATGTGAATATGCAAATCTGTTTCACATGATCAATCGCTTGTAGATTGTATGTTGCCAAGCATTTGTAATTGATCATCTCTTTTGCTTTCGCTTCAATTGGCTGATTCCCACTATTGGCCACTCAAATGAGCATGTAATTTTTTTTCAAAGTTGTAATGTTAACTTTGTGCTTTTTTATATTTTTTTTTTTTGCACTAAAGTAATAAAATGCCTTTAGCAGTAAATATTGTTGATTCGATTTCCTTAATCAACTAAAAGTTGTTGCATTAAAGTCACATTATTCGATGACGTTATTTAAAGCAAGCAAGGCCACTGCGGATTATAGAATTTCGAAGTAAAATTCAGCCAAAGTTTTATGAATATTTTCAAAGAGATAGAAAATCTCATTAATTATATGTGATCTTTAGTGTGCCTGTGCTATTTTAACATACAATTTGCTTCATTTTTTCTCTGAAACTTGCAATGAAATACACAGGTTTTCTAGTTATACAATCACGTGTATGTATTTAATCCAG
>BGPR01015992.1:0-32716 GCA_013235015.1 Araneus ventricosus
GCAAAAACGAAAACACTTAATTTCGTTGTTCTTTCTAATTATATATTTTAAGTTTCATTTTAATTTCACAATCATTACAATTCAGGTCTCTTTGGTGTTAGACATTTTAATTAAGGAAAATTTCACCATGCGTAGATATTTTGTTCAAAATTTTTAATATTAAAATGTTCTATCTCAGAAGCAAGCACAAAAAAAGTTCGTTCTTTTTCGCATTAACTTCAATTTTTATATAAAATTCATATTTTTTAACCTCATCAAACAATGGGGAAATTTTAAATAATTATGTATTATGAATTAGTAACTTAACCAAGATGACTAGCAATTGAAAACTTATTATATAAAGCTAATGTTGTAAAAAAATTGTTTTCAAGAATAAAAAAACTAAAATTGTTTAAAAAATATATAATATTTGTATTCTTTATATTTTATAACTTATATTTTCCTTTTTCCATGGAGTTCTTTATTCTCTGTGCCGGTGGAAGCAAGAATATAATCTTTTTCTTACACTGGGTCACTGATACTTTTATTTCCTCACCTTTTTCTGTCGGGAAACCTTCTTTTAAGTTTTTTCTACAACGGTCCGTGCGGTTCGGATACGAGAGAAAAGGCTAATTTCTGTAAACTTCTATTAATATGAATATGTTTAGTTCTGTCCACTCCATAATTACCAGAGAAAAGGCAAAAAAAAAAAAATTAAGAAGCACATGCTTATCTAAATATGATCTTTCAAGTTCGAAGCAGATTCGCCGTATCCAGCGAACAGCACATTAACCCGTACCAACTAGAATAGCGAATCTCTTTGAATTCTTCGATGAGCCGACAGTTTTTGGCTCGCCGCCAGCAGCACCCTGACCGTTCGCAGGAAATAAAATAACCCGTCTACACTTGCGAGCATCTGTTCACAAACGATTCTATTCGGCGTCTGCTCGCAAGTGTTATACGAGCGAGCGAAAGCAAAACAGGAGATAAATCACAATCATCACAAACATCAATCACAAACTCCGTCTCAAGGACGTAATCCTCCCGCTTGGTACCAGGGATAGCTAAGTAGGCATGCGCGTGGAGATGGTTTTGAAACGAAGGCTTAATAAGTATGCGATTATACAAACCGACAGACAGTCAACCCGTTGACGGATTTGGCCCAAAATTTTATACGGACCTACATTCATGACGATAAAACTGTGTACCAAATTTTATCGATCTGGCTTTTCAAGTTTTTGAGTTATAGCGTTCGCATGACCTCGAACATACAGACAGACAGACTTCCCGTGGACGGATTTTGCCCAAAAGTTGATAGAAACCTACAAATTATGTTTCAAGTTTACATACCAAATTTCATCCCTTTATCTCTAATAGTTTTCGAGTTATCGTGTTCACAGACACACACACAGACACACACACAGACACACACACAGACAGACATAATTCCAAAATTGTGTTTTTCGGACTCAGGAAGGTCTAAAACGTGGAGATTCGTCAAAATCTCGAGTTCGAATTTTTTGACGATTACAATACTTTCTCTTTGTATAACTTCGTATACGAGAAAGTAAAAAGGAACATTCTTGAAAATTTTATCGCTTATTTGAAACACTTATTATGAGTCTGAAATTCAATTTTATTCATACTATTGGAATAAACTTTTTTATACTGTTTATCATTTACTTTGAGTACGGAATCACTTTTCATTTATTATGACAAAACTGGAAAATAACCTTGCATACTTTCGTTCACTCATGAGATAATATACTATGTTCATCTATTTCATTTAACCATAACTTTTCATTGTAAAGCTGTTTATGGAGTGTTTAAAAAATTTTTCACTTCAATATTGTTTTATTAATATAGTATTGATCATACGCGTCATTCTAAAATGATTCGTTTTTATAAAATAAAGCGTTTTCTAATCTTAAATTTAGCGAAAAATAAGTACTTCAATCAATTTTTCAAATTTGGCCTTTTTTGGCCTTATTTTTAAGAAGTTTTAGCCTTATTTTTAAGAAGTTTGGCCTTATTTTTAAGAAGTTTTAGCCTTATTTTTAAGAAGTTTTAGCCTTATTTTTAAGAAGTTTGGCCTTATTTTGTCATTTTGATCTAGCAACCCTGTCATACGCCAGGCGGGGTTGATCTCACAAAAATAGGGGTGAAGTTAGAAATGGAGGGGGGATATTTACATTTTACTTAACGTGATCTAACAAAAAGTTCCTGAACTCCTCATCTTACTCATTGCCTTTCACCCCTTTCCAGAGTAAAATCGTCAAAAACTGTTCGCCTTGGCATTTTGAAACGATTAGTATGCGAAATATAAGTTGGTTGGATATGTAGACACAGCTTGAAAAAATTGCAGTCGTCGAATTCTAAAAACTATTTATTTGAATTCTTCACAAACAATGCTGTTCAAAATTCTCAGAACGCTAATGAAAATTTCACTCTTTTTATTATGGAAAATAAATTTATTTATTTATATCTCAAATATATTAATTTTTTTACTAATCCAATCTGATTCATTAGAAAAAGCTTCAAGCAACTCAAATTTTATCTCAGAATACGTCAGAATAGGAACGTTTTCCTATAACTTTAAATTATGTGCTGTTCAAAATTAGTCAAACAATCGAAAACTCACAACGAAAAGTTGACGTATCATTTTTTTAAAAAAAATCAGTGTCTAATGTTTAACTGGACCTCCTTTAACCTCAATCACTGCTTTCAGTCCTTGATTCATGCTATCAATCGGTTTCTGCGTTGTCTCCTTGTTGATACTGAGACCTTCTTTGATCGTCTAAAAAAATTATTTCTATTTTTTATGCCTTCAAAAGACTATTTCTGATTCAAAATTAACCATAAATTTAGGATAGGATTAAGATCTGGGCTTTGTGATGGCCACTGCAGTACCTTAATCTTGTTTTTGAGAAATAATATTTGGCAATCTTTGACGTGTATTTTGGGTCATCATCTCGTTGAAAGATATACCGTCGACGCACACGCATTGTAATGCATTTCTTCGGATTTTGAGGCAGGATATCGGAGTACATACTTCCAGCCGTTTACCGTTCATCCTCACAATTTCATCAACACCTCTAGACAAAACACATTCCATACCATCACATTTCCTTCTCCATGTTTTACTGTCTGTCGCAGAGTTGCCAGATCAAAATGACAAAATAAGGCCAAACAGTCTTAAAAATAAGGCCAAAAAAGGCCAAATTTGAAAAACTCATTGAAGTACTTATTTTTCACTAAATTTACGATTAGAAAATGTTTTATTTTACGAAAACGAATCACTTTAGAATGACATCTGATCAATACTCTATTACTCTATTAATGAAACAATATTGAAGAAAAAAATTTTAACCACTTCATAAAAAGCTGTACAATAAAAAGTGTTGGCTAAATGAAATATCTGAACATAGTATATTATCTCATGAGTGAAAAAAGGTATGCTAGGTTATTTTTCAGTTTGCTCATAATAAATGAAAAGCGATTCCGTATTAAAAAAAATAATAAACAGTATAAAAGGTTTATTCCATTAGTATAAATAAAATTGATTTCAGATTCGTAATAAGCGTTTCTAATAAACAATAAAATTTTCAAGAATGCTCTTTTTTTACTTTCGATATTATTCACCTAATATCCAGATCGAATACACTATGCCGTTCGAAATATTATTTTAGAGTATAAGAATTTTATGAAAAACAAGTAGAATAGCTATAAAAAGTAGTTCTAAAAATCTTGAATGAAAATAAAGCTAAAAAAAAAGGCCAAAAATGAATTTAAGGCTAACTGAAAATTCGCAATGCCAACCGCTTTGAAAAAGGCCAAATTTCGAAAATTTAGCCTTAAAAAGGCCAATATGGCAACCCTGGTCTGTAGGATACTGTCCTACCGCCAAGATAAAAACTCCAGACACCAGGCATGCCGATGGCGGTTGTTATGGAAACGGGATATTCCACTGCATTTTGGGGGTTAAGGAAAGGGCCTTATTTAATTTGTCGCATATAGAACTAGGTGGAAGTTTCTTTTCGCTTTGTACTTCGGTAGAAAACGAATTACTTACCTAACGAACTGCGCTTAGTTTGCCAAATGTTGCAGTTGATTTTGTATCCGTTTCCCTCCTATCTTCGTCTACTTGAAGCAACCCTGTTCAAGGTTTTTCTCGTGGCGGTAGGACAGTACCCATGTGTTTAAGCACCTCACTTGATCGTCGCCAGACTCTTACTCTTTTTTGAATCGCAAAGCACATATTTGCTTTCGTCTGGCGATAAAACACTGTCCCAGAATTGTTAATACTTCGAAAGATGCTTTTTTGAAGAGGCCAAGCGCTTTGTCACGTTTTGTTTTGAGATGTATCGTCTTTTTCTTTGGATACCGCTGATCAACACTGAGTTCTTGATTCTACGGCAAATATTTAGAGCTGACACATTCAAGTTTTCCACGACCTCTCTTGACGATACATCGTTCTTTTGACATCCTTCCATAGTGGTCTAATGGTGTGTTGGGGAAGGAAAAATTTATGACGCTTTTCGTGGTAAAGTTAAATGCTTATAGCTCCTCAACCAAACAACATAGAGAGTTGGTTTTAGTTTCATTTAACAGAGAAGGGTAGACATTAAAGATTGCAGAAATAATAATTTGGAATTACGGTTTAATCACAGTCGAGTTACAAAGTTGGTGAAAATCACGAAGAATTTTGATGGCGTCATAGCGACCGATTGGCGCAGGCAGGACCAACATAGCTTATCATAATCATGGGAGATTTCAATATAGACGCAAAGAGAAACGAGAAGGCATTTGATTTTCTTAAACATCATTTTGATCTCAATATGGTTCCTACAAACTATCCAAGTACATTAGGCAATTCATTCATCGTTCTTACGTTGACGCGAATTATTACTCCAGAATTGTTGAATTACGTTTGCTATTTCTCGTACCATCGTCTGATTTTACATAAGATTGTTTCTAATAGAAATTGTATCCAATATTAATAACATGAATAAATATATTACATTTGAAAGCAAGAATTATTTTCGCGAAAAAAAACCCAACCAAAATCAAAAATCAGTCACATAAATTGAGAGTTACAAAGAGATACTCCAGTCACATAATCTCAGAGTCACAAAAAGTTACTCCAGTCACATAATCTCATAGTCACATAGAGCTACTTTAGTCACATAGAGCTTAGAGCTACTTTAGTCACAGTTGAGTAAGGTAAATAAGTTAACGCCCCTCAATCCCAGCTGCCGTTTCGCAGAGACAGCCTCCCTTCGAATGTGTGTGTGTGTGTGTTTATCTTACAATCACAGAGTCTTCTCTTGCACTTGTTTTCGGTTCTCTGCCTCGCCCTCTCTTGTTTTCGATTAATCCTGTCCTTTCATACTTCTTGCACAAATAGTAGTTACAACGATAATAGCAGATTTTAAAATCGTGAAATAATACAGGGTGTCCGATAATTGTAAGACATATTTCAAAAATTAATTTAAAAAACCTAATAATGTCACAACTACAGGTTTTTTTTTCATGAGACCACATTAAAAAAGTTTTTTTTTTTTAATGTAGACTTACGTCTGTCTACAGTGGTCTAATGGGGTGTCGGAAATGGAAAAAATTATGACGCTTTTCGCGCTAAAGTTAAAACGCAACCTATATAGCATAGAGAGTTGGTTTTAGTTACATTTAGCAGAGAAATGTGGGCATTGAAGATTGCAAAAAGAATTTTAGAATTAGGAAATACGCTTTAGTCACAGTCGAGCTTCAAAGTTGGTGAAAATCACGAAACATTTTGATGACATCACAATGACCGATGCGCGCGCACTCAGACTAAAACCATTCATTCATCGATCGCACGAAATATTACTCAAGAATTGTTGAATTACGTCGAATTACGTGCTAAAGCTAAACGCTTATATCTCAGCAACAAAATAACATAGAGAGTTTGTCGTAATGACGGATTGTATTCATCATATGAATTACATAATTCTCTCAATCACCATAGATCCTTACTACTTGTTTCGGTTACTAATCGAAGTAATTGCGTATTCTTTCAAGGAATTTAATATGCGACATGCAAAATACAATACGCATCTAAGTAGCTTTTGGACGGCAAGAGGTTAATGAACCGGTGGTCCAATTTAAAAACGAAGCTCATCTCGATGATGGGGGAGCATTCACACAGCATATGGCTTCTGATGAATTAATTGATTGAGAAATTAGGTTTCAATCAAAAAAGAAACTCGCCCGCTCGTACTTGAAATCGACTCGTGACAGAGCCGTATTCAAGTGGCTAAACAATCGCGGTTTGCCGACCACTGGTCTAGGTTGCCGTAAATTATTGAAAATCTCCCATTTTTGAGCGCCAATATCTGCGAAAATAATAAAGGCATGTACGTGTAGGGAATTTTACGCTCTACTTTTTTAATTCACATGCACTGTGAAAAGTGAATATTTTTCAAGATATTTAAGAAAAATTAAAAAAGTAAACCAGGAAACGCGTATCGGCTTCTGTCGATCGGTAGCCAGTGGGTATGGAATTATCTCGCTGTAGTGAATTTAGAACTCAGCAACGCCCCATTACCTATCTGAAAAAAAAAACTTTTTATTTTCTCGTATACCAAGTATACAAAGAGAAACATAACTTGTAGGTTTCTATCAAATTCTGGACAAAATCCGTCCACGAGAAGTTTGTCTGTCTGTCTGTATGTATGTGTTAATATGAACGCGATAACTCACAAACTTAAATAGCTAGGTGGATAGAATTTGGTACGCATTTTTATCATCAGGAATGTAAGTTCGTGTCAAAGTTTGGACCAAATCCGTTAAAGGGTTGACTGCCTGACTGTATGTAAAATCGCATACTTTTGAACGCAATAACCTCTCCCCTAACTTTCCTAACTAACTAATGGTCTCCCCTAAACTTTCTCGTATACTTCCCCAAAAAAGGTGCTGTTTCCCCTTCCCCGCGTGGATAAAGAAATTCGAACCTATTGTAACCCAGAATCCAATGACTATCAGAAGGTTTTTCATTGTAGAATATAGTGATTGTGAAATATTTACGTAAAGAATCAAATTCAAAGAGATGCGTAGCGATTAAATGCGAACCGATTTTACACTCTACCGTCTCAAGGACAAAGTGGCATAATCCTTCCGCGTGCACAAGCATTGCTACCAGTACGCATGCGCATGGAGTTCGTTTTCAAAAGTGAAAAATTATGCGATTATACAGACCGACAGACAGTCAGCCCGATGACGGATTTGGTCCAAAATTTTATACGGACCTACATACATAACGATAAAACTGTGTACCAAATTTTATCCATCTAGCTATTCAAGTTTTTGAGTTATAGTGTCCGAATGACCGCGGACAGACAGACAGGCAGATTTCCCTCAGATGGATTTTGTCCAAAATTTGACAGAAACCTACAAATTATGTTTAAAGCCCACATACCAAATTTCATCCCCGTAGCTCTAATAGTTTTCGAGTTATCGTGTTCACAGACAGACATAATTCCAAAATTGTGTTTTTCGGACTCAAGGAGATCTAAAACGTGGAGATTCGTCAGAACCTCGAGTTCGAATTTTTTGACGATTACAATACTTTCTCTTTGTATACTTCGTATACGAGAAAGTAAAAAAGCGTAGTTTAAACGTTATTAGAATTTTTCTTTATTAGTTTTACTTTCTCGTATTACCTATATTACCTATATATTACCTATATGAACCGAAATTCTATAAAGAGCATTAAGAAGTTTTTCACGACTTTCTTTCAAAGACATTGATAAAGCTTGAAATTCCCCATTTTCATCAATTGATGACGTTTTGAACATATTTCTTTGGGGATTAATATTTTATTTACTGTCACCAGGGGTTCGTAATATAAATACACTGCAGCGAACTGCATGAGGGGAAAGTATGCCATTTCAAAACTACCTAAATATGTAATAATATCAACCGACATTCCATGAAGAACATTAAGAAATTTTTCAAAACTTTATCTCAAAGACATTGATAAAGCTGGAAACTAACCCATTTTCTCATTTTCATCAATTGATTATGTGTTGAACATATTTCTTTAGGGATTAACATTTTATTTACTGTCACCAGGGGTTCGTAATATAAATACACTGCAGAGAACTGCATGAGGGGAAAGTATGCCATTTCAAAACTACCTAAATATGTAATAATATCAACCGACATTCCATAAAGAACATTAAGAAATTTTTCAAAACTTTATCTCAAAGACATTGACAAAGCTGGAAACTAGCCCATTTTCTCATTTTCATCAATTGATTATGTGTTGAACATACTTTTATAGGGATTAGCATTTCATTTACTATCACCAGGAAATCGTAATATATATTCACTGCAGCAGCCCACGACTTCGTGAAGAAGAAATTTTACCATTTGAAAACTATCTAAATATGTAATAACATAAGGAGAAACGAGAATTTTTCTAGCAAGCACAAGTAGCAAAAGAAATGCATGTTTTGAAAATCTCTTTCTCCGATACTCTCTCATACCCAAATAGGGAAAGTTCTCCCTTAATATGCCACCTGCCCCAATGCAAATCCTCCATTAGTCTGATGGCAAATGTTTCGGGAGCAAGAAATCGTTCCATTTCCGATGTTCTCGATTACAAGGCGCGCCATCAGCCAACGCGGCACTTTTTGATTCGATTACCCCCGTCGAAATCGTACCTTGATGTGGTTTTAATGTCTTTCGCGTGGCTGTGATGGTTGTCAAGCGGTAAAAATGCTGTTGCCTTATGACAAATGATACGGATTTCCCTATTCATGCTCGGTCGCCTAATCAATCTACTGATATTCCGTGAGGTTGCCGCTGAAAGCGATGTCTTCTGCAGTCGCGTCAATTTTGAACAGATGAAGATTTCTTTTGATGAAATTTTTATGCATTTAGTTCGAATTATTTATCAGTAGCCGCTGAAAGCGACGTCTTCTGCAGTCGCGGCAATTTTTCATCTTTGAAATTTCCAGATGAAGATATTCTTTTGAAGAACTTTTTACGCATTCATTCCAATTATTTATCAGTAGTCGCTGAAAGGATGTCTTCTTGCAGTCCTCCAATTTTTAACGGACTGAAGATGTCTTTTTGAAGAACTTTACGCATTCAGTTCCTAATTATTTATCAGTAGTCGCTGAAAGCGATGTCTTCTTAGTCTCGTCAATTTTGAACGGATGAAGTATATCTTTTGAAGAACTTTTACGCATTCAGTTCCAATTATTTATGGGAAATATATAATTGCACTTTAATTTAGATAGTATGCACTTGGTACATGAAATTAATTCAGATATTTCATACTATAATCTGAAGTCTTTAAAATTATAATTCTAATACTTCTCATAATCATAATGCGAATCTTTTTGCACCATAATTCGGATACAATGCGCATATTTAGAATACTTTTGTACTATAATTCGGTTACTTTTCACTATAATTCGAATACTTTTCACTCATAATTCGAATGTTTCTTTTGACAAAATCAATTTTTATGGCAAAGTTTTAAAAAATTTTAAATTGGGTAGATTGCTTTACCCAAAATGGAAATAAAAAATATAGATATTATAAAAAAGTTTATTACAAAAAAATGAAAAAGGTTTTAAAATGTATAAAGTTATGAGAAAGTTACTTTTTGGACAAAATAAACAAACATAATTGAGAATACAGAAATTATAAAAAAATAATATAATCACTCAATACTTATTGTATTAAAAGAGTATTCTTGGTTCAGTCAATGACCTCATCGTTTCTGCCAAGAGATAAACATTTAGATTCATTTCACGCTTTCTCCTGCCCCATACGTATTAAGATGCCTAAGCTATGTTTACGAAATATATTTTTTGCAGAAACAGGACAAGAGTATGAGGTCAGAAACTTCGCACAGGGAATATTACTGTTCTTTCCATACACATTTATTAGACCTAGTTTTATATTCATCATATGAGGTCCATATGAGATATGCCCTTTCATGAATGACCATTCTATGCTTTTTGATTCTGTTTCATAAAGATGAGACAAATAAAAGGATTGGTTTCGTTTTTCAAAATTTTGACTTATTTTCCCCACCGATTTGGTTTAGTCCAAATCTTTTTTGTATGCAAAACCATTTTACATACGGTTTCATGTAAAATGGTTTGTAATTCGTTAATCATTACGTTCATTTGACAATTTTTTTCACAGTCCCATTTTAAATACAAGGAACTGACCAACAGGGAGATGCTCAATGGAAATGTGCAGTTCTTTTTTATCACTGCATTGGTTGCTCTAATCCATTAACTCGGTATTAGGAAAATAATTCCCCTGCACCTATATATCAATTTCCTCGTAAATATCCGATTTAGAGTATTCTCAGAATATTGTGATATTCTCACATATTTTTTTTCCTTCTTTCATTTAAAACAATGCACTAATTATGTTGAAAGTATCGTCATCAGAGCATAAATGAAGAAATTTATAATTTTTTTTTCCATCTTGTCTTAATGCCTACGCAGTTTGCCATGAATAGCTTACTACATGCAAATAGCAGGTCAACCGTCGGAAGAAGGCCAAAAAACAGCTTTGAAGCTATTAGTTATTACACTGCAGGCAAATAGTCAATAAAATTTTAAGATTCCACTCAGTTTCATTGTCTTTCACACAATTAAATGGTTCTTCCGTTGGTGTGGTGCGAAAAGTAGGGTAGCTCAGGTGTCGTCTCATCTGACCTCGTTTGAAAGTTAGTAGGTCCGTCGTTCGTTACTCAAAACGGGTCGTACAATAACTCAACTAAACACAATGGATTAAAATTCATACTTCAAAAGTGCTGTTACTTTGAGTTTAGTCTATTAATTTATTTTATTAAAATGTCCTCATTTTTGAAGCAAAACAAGGTTATTTTGGACGGACTCGTCATTTTGAACCGTTGTCAGATGACAAGGACAACACCTGAGCTAACTCCCTCTTCAAACTTCCGCAACACCAGTGGGAGGATCGTTTGACTCCATACGATTTATTTGATGCACAGGTACATACACGACGGATTTATTGGAATCGGTCTCCAACATGGAGCCTTTTGGTTCGGGGCACTTTAACTCTAGGCCACCGCGGCCTCAATTCAGTTTAAGAAAGATACAAAGAAGTGAGGAACAGTGATATTGGCAAAATAAGCAGTACTGAGACTTGCTTAACCTGTAAGACAAAAAATTGCACCGTTTATGATTGCTTGAGCCAATTTTTCTTGTTTATTGCTCGAAAAAAAGTAGTACTGGGACGGTGTTCCGCCCACTACACCTCTATAGAGAAACAACGACGCACCCTGCATACGGCATATCACAGCACAAGTAGAGCCTTTTATCAAATTAACCATTGTTGCTAATTTGGTGATTAAATTTCCGGCTTTGGCTTATTTGACTTTTTCCTCTGAGATGGTAACCTTCAAAAACTAGGGATGATTCCCCTATTGGCAACACTCCAACCAATGCAATAAGTATATTGCAAAACTGCGCTGTGTTTAGTTTTATTCAAAGTAGAAAACACTTTTATACTGGAAAGTAATTAATGCAAGTTATATTATTTTTTCTTGAGTGCATCCTATTTGTTCAAGTTCAAACATTTTTTTTCATGCTGAATAAATTTAATTATAGTGAATAATTTCTTTTCGCGTGCAATTTATTTGTTATGAAAATTATTTTTATCAAAGTGAATTTCATCCAAATTAAAGTGCAAATAATTCAACATTATTTATCAGTACCTGCTGAAAGCGATGTCTCCTTGCCTAGGCTCAAATTTGAACAGATAAATATTTATTTTGAAGAACTTTTACGCATTCAGTTCGAATTATTTTATCGCAGCCGCTGAAAGCGATGTTCTTCTGTGGTTCTGTCAATTTTGAACGGAGAAGATGTCTTTTGAAGAATTTTTACGCATTCAGTTCGAATTATTTATCAATACGCCGAAAGCGATGTCTCCTGCAGTATCATCAACTTTGAACAGATAAATATTTATTTTAAGAACCCTTTACGTTACCAGTTCCAACTATTTATCAGTAGCCGCTGAAAGCGATGTCTTCTGTAGTCTCGTCAATTTTGAACGGATGAAGATGTCTTTTGAAGAACTTTTTACGCATTCAGTTCGAATTATTTATCAGTAGTCGATGAAAGCGGTGTCTTATGCAGTCTCGCCAATTTGAAGATAAATATTTATTTTGAAGAATTCTTTACAGCATTCAGTTCGAATTATTTATCATAGCCGCTGAAAGCGATGTTTCTTGCGTCGCGTCAATTTGAACAGGTGAAGATTTCTTTGATGAACTTTTCACGCATTTAGTTTGAATTATTTATCAATAGCCGCTGAAAGCGATGTGCTCTGCAGGCTCATCAATTTTGAACAGTTAAATATTTATTTTGAAGAACTTTTTACGCATTCAGTTCGAATTATTTATCAGTAGCCGATGAAAGCGGTGTTCATGCACCGCCAATTTTGAAATATGAAGATTTCTTTTGAAGAACTTTTACGCTTTAATTCAAATTATTTATCAATTGAATATTATTAATTAGAAGGGAAGAGGTTTGAAATGCATCCTCTTTTCTTCACTGTATAGTAGAGCATCGATTTTATCCGAAACGATTGGGATGAGGGCGTTCGGATAACTGATTTTCGGTTAACTGATCATTTATGAAAAAATTGTCATATCGGAGCAATATGAAACAAAGAAGCATCAATATTAAAACACAAACTGTATATATATTTTGTATCACATGTCTTCGAATACAAACCTACATAAAAGTAGTACATTAAGAGTACGCCTACTTAAGGAAAAGTTGTCAAAATTTCCTTCGTTTCAGAGCTGAGTTTTTTGTAGCGGTTTTTTCTTGCTCAATTGAGCACGTTTTAAAGACTAACAATTGATAGCATCATTCTTTTCTTGTTGTTCTAACCAATTCATAGCCGTCTCAAGACAGAAAGCCTCTTACTAGATGGTCCTTTTCAGCGCAACGTTACTACTAAGCTCTTCGTCGATGGGCATTTTGGTCGTCGATAACTCTGGCAACGATTTCATCTTCCATCAGCAATAGATAGCTAGGGTCATCGGTATCCATTTGAGCTATTTTGAATGTTTTCTTGGTCATATTCTTCAAATTCTGAAGATTCTTTAACCTTCAACGGGCGCATCTAATCTCTGAGATGAAGACCCGTATTTTCTTGCAGCTCTGGCAGGTTTACCTGAGGAAGATAGCACTCTAGTAGGTCCCTCATCCCTACCATCTCACACTAGGGCATCGTATTTTTTCAGTGGTCTTTGATGATCGTGAGGGGAGCGATAATCTGGTAGATGAGTTGCGCCCGATTGCGTTTGTATCTCTCGATTTCCCATTTTTCAATATTTCTTTTTGCATACCTGCAGAAGTTCGTATATAGTGTCCCCATAATTCAATGATATTGATCGCATTTCCAACATATATTATCAAAATGTCCAATTATTGTCTGTTCTCAACAACAACAGTTGTCACTAAGCAAATTTACGAAAACAAACGTCACTATTCCCACCTGGACATTTCTGTTAGTTGATCTGCAAGGAAATACAAAAGTTATTTAAAAGCAAATATAGCTTTTATGACCGAATAGTTCAGTTTGATAAGCTTTTCCTGCTTCCAAGAAAAAATTTACTTTTAATCTTTTAATTTGTATTATTTTCAATCTTTTTCAAATTCAAGCTTTTAAAAATTCTTTTCCTTAGCGTAATCCAAGCCAAAAAAGTTAGTTGTACAAAATATATTGGGTAGCACATAATTAGCACTGCCTCAAAGATCTTCTTATCAAAACCTCAACATACAGTTTGGCACAATATATTTGTGCCAAATTTCTAGCACTAGATCCAAAAGTCTGCTGTAGAGCGCTAGGCATTTTTGGGAGAGAAATTCAATCATTATTAGTAGAGAAACTGAGTAGTTAGAATCCTAAAATATTTCTACGTACAAAAGAAGAGTTTTGAGATTTTTTCCAACCTGTTAACATAATCAATCTAAATTACCGTGCATCACCTGTATGAAAGAATTTTTTGCTATACGCACATTTGTAAGAGAAACTGCAAAAAACCCCAAATGTTATCTGGCTCTTTTAAATATTTTACTGATCATTTCATAGAAAATAAAACAGCTATCAGAAAAGTGCATCATAGAAGATATTAAAAAATATATACAAAAATCGATAGTTTCAAGACGTAATTTAATCATTACTCATAAATCAATGAAAAGATTTTCAATCTATTTCTAGTTTTCATTTAATGCAGGAACTTTCAAAACCTTTGCGGGAAAATTTTTCATGAAAGCATTGCATCTGAATGATTAGTTCATTTGCTAAAAGCGCGAGTGTAATGCTATCTCTCCATTCTATTTAACCAACCACTTTACTGAAGTGGAAATCTGCTCTTGCTAAATAAATTGACAGATCATGAATTAAGTGAAACTCTTTGCTTTACGTCATTCTCTCTCTTTAAATTATTTGATCTGATTTTTCACATCATATTGACTAATAAAACTTGCAGTAAAATTTCTCTTATCTGTTTTGATAAACAAGCTTTTGAATAAATTTAAATGCTATTCAGAAGGAAAGATTTTAAACAAATTATTCATTTGCATTTGAAGCCTCACAGATAAAGCGAAAATTTAATGATTTCTTGATTAAATCGAAAAAGAATAATATGAAGTGCTCTTATTTCAAATAAGATTTTTTTACACTATCAAAAAACAATTTTATTTTGCTAAGTTTCATTTTTTTACAAAGAAGTAGTTACCTTCAGTATTTTATTTTTTATTTCATTATATTATTAAGTATACTATTGGCAGTCATTACTATATACATTACTATATTGATGTTGGATGATTTAATTTGCGATTTGTAGTCTTTGAATTTATTAAAAAAAGTTCCACACCAAATTATTCAAGCAAGTTAATGAGAATCATTTTAATGTGGAGCTTCAAAACTTTCCAGATTGGGATGCGGTGCTTATAGCAGGAGGTCGTTAGTATCCACCGACGGAGAGGAGGGGGGCATTATCCGCTGTACGTAAGAGAGGGTGGCACGACGCCTCAAATTTTACCTGGGATATTTATTTACTTACCAGTTGAACCCGTTGAGGATTGCTGCAAAAATTTTTCTAACGTAGGAGGGGTAGTTTAATTCTTGTTTATAAACGTTAAAATCTGCCCATTAAGAAAAAAAGACGATAAAGTTTTCTTTAAAGCGCGAGTTCTAGTAAAAGATGGAAAATGTTTCAAAATTTTTATTATAAAAAAGTTAGTTTTTTCACAATAAATTATCATTGATTTATTGAAGCAATAAAAAATATGACTGTCTAGGAGATGCTTTAAAAAAGAATGCTTTTTAGAACAGAGAAAAGATCTTTCTGTTGTAGTGTTCTTAGTGTGCTATAATCTTTCATAAAACTTATTTTAGACCGCGAACTTGTCATGACAACACAAATAAACTTTGTATTGCAAAGGGAGGGGTGGCGCTAGTTGTTTAGTCTATTTCGCAGTGGCAAACTTGTGGCAATCTTGTTTTGCAGTGAGGGTGAAAAGACTTAGTAGTTTTCAAGCAACATCAACGCGTCAAATGATACGACAAGATAATATCAAGTAAAAATAAACTTGCTGCAAAATGCATTGCTAATATCTGGGATAAGCATCCCCGACTGGGGCCTGCCCTTCCCCAGACACATCCCACTGGCACCACCCCTGCTTAGTGGAGTCGCGACTTCAAAATCGGAAGATCTTAACAGAGACCTCATTCTATCAAATCTCCTCAGCGGCATGTAGCCTGGTGAACACAACGGCCATTGAACATCATCGCCCTCAAGTTGAAGAGGTGTAAAAGTCTGAGACTGGCGTGCCTGCTCAACACCGTCCACTCTTTATCTGCACAATACGTTTCAAAAATTATGAGGTTCGTCCAAAAATAGGCCTTTGGTGTGGCTTTAAACGAGATGCTTATCAAGCAAAATCAATCATAAAGAACTCCCAGAATACGCGACTACTACATCAGGATATTTCTAACTCCCCAAATTGTAAAATAACATGAAAAATGAGCATTATTAATGATATCTGAAAAGAAGTTCAAATTTGAAAACTTCTTCTTCTAGAAGTTTTCATGAATTCTTTTAAATATAGTTTTCGAAACTTTTTGGTTACAAAGAATCAAAAAAGAAAGTTTTATTAGAATTTTCTGAATTCTTGTATCATTTGCGGACCAGGTCACGCAGACAGTAAGCAGTTTGACCTCTGATTTAGTGTGACAAAGTGCTTGTAAATGAAAAAGGAAAGCGGTTTTCGCTAGCTTCGATCTTAAAGTTTATTTTAACGTTACTCTTTTTGCTCAAAAATTAAAAAAAAATTGACTGACAGCAGATGGCAAATTACGTAGTAAGTAGCATATAAGGAGTCATTCACTATAGATAGATGGTTCAATGACTTGAGTCGTGGCGACTAACGAGCATTAAAATGTCGAACTAAACCAATCATAAACAAAAGTGTCTCGATTTTTCCATACGCCCCTTGGACAAGTAATCAGATGCACATAAATAGAAACGTTACAGAAGTTTATTTATCATTGGATGTCTTTTGTAGATATCAACTCTCTTCCCAACCAAATCATGTTTTGCACGCTGAAAATAAGATTTTTAATAAATTTATTAAAAGCATTTGATCATAGTTAAATAAAATGCCAGACAGCTTCTGTAAGTATATAATTTCATGTTTATCAGTTTATAATAGAAAACTTTTCACCTAAGAATAATAAGATCTTCGCGACCACTTTTCGACTGTAAGAACGTGAGTTATTTCCAGTAGTTACTAAGTTTAAACCGGTTTTGTCCAGTTAAAACGTTTACTTGGATTTGTTGCTTGTGAAATTTTCAAAGGCGTAGTCGTCTGTCTCTAATTCTTTGCAGGAATGAACTTGTGCTGTTTGTTTACTTACGATGAGTAAAATTAAAAAATGGATTTCAGCACTGTTAGTTGTTGGAACGCGCTTTCCTATTAGATTCTGGCTTCTCTCAAGGTTGGTTACTGGAAACGCGTTTTCCTAGCACTGCTTTCTCTAGTTTCCCCAATGAACGGTTTTTTTTCCTCCTAGTTAATCTGGGTTTTAACTGATTTCGGTTTCCACTGTAACATATATAATAGTTTCTAAGACTATTGTTGCACTTTTAAAAAATTGAAATATTTCATATAAATTAAAATTGTTAATACAGTGAAACTTCTTTAGTTTCACCCCGTTCCCAAGAAATTAATACCTAGTAAGTTTCAAGATTGAAGCACAAAAATTACTTATTTTGCACTGTTACTTTCTTGATAAAAGTTGATTTACGAATCTCTAAAAAGTACTTTATGTTTAAAATTTCTTGATTTTTTTTTCCTTTGTAGAAAAATGATACAACATGTGTACGCGCTTTGATCTTTCAGATTTTTAGGAGACAGCTTTAAATTCTTTACGACCCTGTTAATTGAATTCAAGAGTTGTGATCTGCTTATATATTCACTGTTAGCGTGCCACGTCTTCTATGCATGTCGTCTGTTTAAAAAAGCTATTTCACCCGACTATGTCAGACTCGTTCTTTAATTTCTATGTCGTTTATTTTTTCTAGAAGTACCCACGACCTATTGCTGTATATGAAGGATAATCTTAAGACTATTATTGCACTTTTAAATAAATCTGATATTATTATAACTCTTTTTGGAGCTACTGTTAATGGTATATTCCATCACTATTAAGCCAAGGCAACATAACATTTCTTGACACACCTGGAATTAGCCTGCAGGAATTTAAATGAAAACTTACTATGGCTTCGATTCTTCCTTGTTTGCAAGTTACGATTCAATTTTCTATTTATCATTAGCAAGAAAAACTGTGTTTCATATGTTTTTCTTAAATGAGTTGTCGGTATTTTTTGAGAGAATGGCATTAAAACCTTATTTTAACATTCATGATACAATTATGCGCTTTATACTGGTGTTATTAGATTACTTAAACTTGTTTGTAAGATAAACGCTTATTTTGCCTTGACATGAGTCGGTTATTTAGAAAAGATTTATTCAACCAACATTATTTTCCTTATGAAGAATGAACATATGGCATGAACGTTATCAAAGACATCAGTGAACTCATTATTTTTTTTCTTTAAATATTAATTTATAAAAGAGTTATTGCAGGTTTATTTTATTATAGATTCAATCCTTTTTTCATAATCTTTTTTAAGTATCCTTTTTCCTCGCAATTGATTTTCCAAATTTTTTTTTACTAAGATGCAAAATGTTATGGAATTTGAATTCATATATCTTTAAAGAAAGATGTCTTACTTTTTCCAACTATATCTCAACATGATTGTCAATTTCGCATGAATTCAGGTAAATGAGATGGTTTTTTCATTCATTCGTGCATTCAAAGGCATTATCTTCTTTAAATTTTTTACAAATAATTTTACTTTCAATGAAAAGAGATCGAATCAGGAATGTAGAGTCTATTATAAAACTTTCGTGGTAAATACTTAAATTTAAAAAATGATTCTGAATCCGCTTTGACCAATCCTGCATGATGTTTTGATCGCATGATTCAATGTTATTCAAAAGAAGATTTAAAGTTGATACAGATAAATCTCGTGTCACAAGTTTATCGAATACAATGAAACTTTCGCAGTTTTTCATATAAATAAAACCATTAATAAATAACATGTAGAAATTAACTTATTAATTGAAATCTCTGAGAGGTTAGTTTAATTATTAAATTATGCCAATACACTTAAATTTCGCCAAGATTTTCTTCTTCTTTTTCATGTCGCTATAATCTCACTTAGATTACTGAAACAAGTTGACGCCATTTTTGGATACTTTTTTGAAATATTCAATTTTAAGAGATGTCTTTAAATTTAAACTAGTCATTTTAAAAATTGGAATAATGACAATCATCTGAAACAAATAATAATAGATGTATTTAAAGAACTGATATTTATTTATTCATTTAGTATCAATTTAAATTTCAATCAATACCTTCTCCTTGCCTTGTTTGGAGTCAAAAAAAACCACAAATTCGTATTTAAAACTTTCCAGATAAAGCACGTGTTTGCGCAGTTTTGATTTTGATCTTGCTCGCGGCAAAATTTGACGTCAAACTTGAATCGAACTTGTAGCAAGTTCGATGTGACAAATAAGCGCCACCTCTTTTGTAAATCAAACTTGCTGTATCACTTGCAAAACAAGCTTCTCCGCAGATAGTATAATAATAAAAGAGAGATAATTGGTTTCTTGTCAAAAGTTTAAAAAACATCCGATTTTTAATAGCATCTCCTTGTAGACCGTAATTCTTTTTTTTTATTAATTCAATAAATCAATGATAATTTAGAAAAGATAACTTTTTTATATAAAAAAATTTTTTTTTGAAAGATTTTCCATCTTTTACGCCAGATATCACTCTTCTCTTATAGTAGAAAACTATATCGCCTTTTTCATCGTTGAAATTTTAATGCTGATAAACAAAAATTAAACTAAAAAACAGTCAGTGTTTGTTGACCAATAATAACTACATTATTTTGTCCCGTATTTTAAAGTAATTACTTTTGAACTCTAATTTATAATTTATTTTACAAGCAAAACGTAGTTATATAAAAAATCGCTTTCTTTTGACTTCAAATCATATTCTCAATCTTTAAAATTACCTGAAATCCAGAAAATAGTTAAAAATAACGGCAATGAATTTGAACTGAACGATGGCTGGGTTGAAATCATTCCTCCTTCAGCGTTCGATCAATTAACGGTTAGCGTCACCGCTTCGGAAACTGGAGTACGCAGAGTTCTAGTCTTAAGTCAGTTTCGTATTCGCTTTGCTTTTATTCTGTACATAAGTTTGCACGAAGTTTGCCGTAAAGTTCGTTTCCATGGTGACTGGAGTTTTTGTTAACTTGGTGTTTACTTGCAAGCTTGCACTCTTGTAACATACTAGTAAACTGCACCTTGCCATGGACACAAATTGTATGCTTTGCTGCAAAACCAAAATTGCTATCGATAGATCTGGGTTGTATAATGTTGAAATTGAACACCAGCGGTACTTAAAATAAAAAACCGATTTGAAAGATTTGAATGAGAAGTTTATTTGATTTGATAATTTGTCTAATTTCAATACTATAAAACCCCACATACCTGTCATACTATAACTATAAAGGTATAAAGCGAGACAAGAAAAGAGAATTCTGATTGAAACTGTTTTACATCTCCTTACCTGAAGGAAGCTATCAAAATAATACATTAAAGGCATAGAAGAAATGATATCGCTATTGAATTTTATTTGCTGTGTAGCAAGGAGAAAAAAAAAGCAAACCAGATTGTTTATTATTTCAAGTTTGAAAATGTTAAGCATTTAAGAAAATATTAGTTTGGAAAATAAGTAGATTAAGTGAGAACATTTCAATAAAAAAATCTTAAAAGCAAAAAAAATAATATTGTCTTATTAGTTTTATTCACTAGCTAATCTATAAGCATATGGCATCAAAGCGCAATTCTTTTTTAATACATCTCATGAAATAAAGGAAATTGAAAATTTGCTGCTTTTACTAAGTTATAAGTTTTTATTCGGTTTCGATCATAATCATGCACTGTCGATGCTCATTCACAGTATAGAAAGAGAACTCTGCGCCTCATATTGCATCTATGGACGAGTTTGTGGTTTAATAGCATGTCATCGCTATTTTCATAGTCTTGGAATTACTGTCATCTAGAACCAGGTGTAAGTAGAACTCCTCAGAGATATTCTCACAAACTCTCACAGTAAAAATAAAAACATAGTTTAAATTGGGAATATTTAGCTGAAACCATTTCATGCTGATTCATTAATTTGATTTGCGGTGATATATATTGTGTAATGTGAAACGATTTTTGAACAGGCAAATTTTCTCAAAGTTTACTATGATCGCGAATGCTGGAATTTAAGTTTTGTTTGCATAAAGATGTTTACTTTTTGTCGTCATATCTTTTTGTACTATGATGGTTGAAAAAATTAGCTTTTATATAAAGTTATCATTTATAAGACTGAATTTTTATTAGCATTATTACTTTTTCACTCTTCTAAATTTTTCTCGGTGTTTGATTTCCATGGTACTTTTGGAAACAGAATGAAATAATGCGAAAATTCCACTGTGTTCTGTTATTCACAATGTCAACATTCTCTGATGAAAACTGTAAATTTTTTTATGAAAGAGTTTTTTGAAACTAGTCACAAAATTTCATTTGTTTCTTCTAATAATGATTTATTTTCCTAGATTTTGATTTCATTTTCTTCACTGTTAATGATATAGTATTTGATTTTATTTATAGAATCAGCTAAGTTGAACAAGTTTATTGCAGACCATCGGAAATGGTGAAAAATTTTATATTTTTAAAAAAATATCTATCTGTTGGCGTCGGAAATGCTGGATTTTAGAAATAGTTATTTCTGCAGATTTTTTTATTGTGTGAATAATTAAATTACTCTATATTTGATTATGAAATTAATTCTGTATTTTTTGAATTATAATTGTTGGTGCATAATACTTTTTGATATATAATCTCGTAAAACTTAACTCAAGAATATTTACACGTAATATTAAGGAAAATATACAAATTTAATAATTTTGTGGGAAAGAAAGTATATATCATGATAAATTCTCAAAGAGGTAAGCTACTACAAGAATTACATCAATATTATTTCATATGGGAGACATTGCATTATTTTAATCTTCTGTTGTTTACTTTTCAGTATTCTGTTATATTTAAGGTATAAGTGTGCGGAAATAATTATTCTATATTTTAATAATTTATTCATATTGCTATTTATTGTTTTGAGTAACTAAAAATTTAAATTTAGTTTCATATTTGACAGATGTAACCTTAAGACTAGTCCATCCTCTTTAGGAATGACAACCTTCTTCAGGTTCTGGCTACTCCCTTGAAAATTGTCCCTCCACTTATCCTCCTTTCATGACATTCTAGATTGGTTGAAAATGTCCATATTCAATTGATGCCTAGTCGATTAATAAAAATAATTAATAGTACCATTTTAAATAGGCATGCTGTTAATAATTACAATCATTAAATCGTTACAAAATGTTTTCTATTGGTGGCCCATCATAATAGTGTATTTGTATTATTGTTACAATAACAAAATGTTTCGCTCAATAATTTATTTTTTTCTTTCAATTTACTTGTGTCCTCTTTTGTTGTAAAATGTTACCCTTAGCAAAAGTTAGTCTGTTTTAACTTCTTTAAAGCCATAAATATTATTGAGTTTTTCATTTAAAACTAATTATTTTATTTTTTGGAATTAAATTAAGAGAATGTTTTTTTAATGAATTATTGAAAGTAGATTATTACAAGTAAAAGTAGAATATTAACTGCTGTTGAAATTACAATCTAAAATTTATTGCTAATTTTAAAATGAATACATAGCTGGAAGATTTAAAGCCCGTCAGACGGGCTTTAGTTTAGTTTGCCAATATTAGATCTGATTGTCACAAATTTACAAACGTAAACTTGTTGAAGAAAATTTGATGATTACCAGAGTGCTTAAGAAATAAAAAAAAGCATAAAAAATAGAACTTGATGAATCAATTGATACTAACTTCTTTATTTTTTTCCTGAGTAAAATAATACCGTTAAACAGACAGAAAATTGTTTAATGAAAAATACTACAATGCTGGCAAAATTTAAAAAGTGCTGAATTGATGAATGCAAATCTTGAAGTAAAAGGGCTTCTTTCAGTAAGAACTGTTAGTGAAAAATATTAAATATAAAAAATATATATATATTCATCTAAATTAAGTCTTCATAAAAGAAACAACCTTTTAATTAAAACTACATGAATTAAACATAACTAAAGTAAAACCATTTAACTTCTTTTTAATATTAATGAGGAAAAGTAAACAAAAAGGCTGAAACATTATATTAATAAAAAAGATCCAAACAGTATTCCGTGTACTAATTTAAATGTAGAGAAAGTTTGGATTTCTTCCTTGGCACCGCATAACCAAAAAACACATGCTTTTATATATTAATTTGTTAACTAAATTTAAACTAAACAAATAATTTATTTGATTATGTTTTATTTTTAACCTTGTTCTCAATATATAGCTAAAATCTTAAGTTTGAAAAGCTTAATGGATACCCAACTGAACTAGCAAAATAATGAATGGTGTCTTCAATCATTTTCTTGAACTGACATTTATTTGTGATGATCTATGTATATACCAAATGGTGGGTATGTAAAAATTATACTCACACAGTAAAACCGGTTAACCAAATTTGATTATCCAAAATGCTCTAAAATCAATTTCAGAAACATGCACTGTGTATGGGAAAATAGTGAAGTCAAGACCTTTTGCAACAATATCCCTACTTTTTTCTTTTGCTCCCCAAGAAGATCAGTGATTAATTTTAGAAACCAAATTAAATTAATGTTTAAAGCACCTTTGCCTGTAAGTCACCGACAGCCTGAGCGGGTTAACTTAATAAAGTACAGGCCGGTTTTATGTAAGAGAACTTGAATTCATTTCACATCACAGAACATTTCAGAATTGAATACTGTAATTAGTACAAAATAGTAACGATCTTCGCGTATTTGAATCAAAAAAAACCGAATTGAAAGTCGCCTCCCTAGCCTCGTTAACCTGGGTTTCACCGTATTTAGTTTGGCATGAGATAAGGCAAGTTCGATCTGCAATAATTATTTTAATTCACAAATATCAAGAATATATACAAAGAAAATGAATATGATTTGTTTAAATTAGTGGTAAACCTTCAGTCTACGGTGCCCTTACTCTGTTTCTACTAATTTATTCTGGTACTCATCGTTACCGTTTTGATGTGAAAAGATGTTTCATTTGAAAAGGGATGATGATTCTTAATGCCTTTCAAACGTATCGCGTAATTTTTTTAACTTAAAAAAATGATCATCAGCGCTTTCGCTTCTGCAAAAGGGGACACTAGTAAAGCTTCTGGCTTATTCATTAGAGAAGCGAAATGTAGAATACGAGCAAGGCTAAATTCTAAACCCGTGCGATTGAAAATGTCTTAAACGAGAAAAGTGTTAAAACCACATACCTATTTGAATTCATTAATTGCTACTTACACTTAGGACACTGATACTGGCCAAGGTCAATCCTTCTATCCAATACACACTCGAAATGGAACCAATGCTAATTCAACAAATAACTAAAGAAGTTATAACGAATGATAAAATCTCCTCAGATGAAAATCAAAACCGACAAAATAAATTGATTGAATCAATCAAATCAAATGAACAAATTACCTGTGAATATTTGAAAGAAAAAACACCGATGGAATAGATCGCATTTCCGCATGCTATTATCTCACTCGTTATAATCACTACGTACAACAAACAAATGATCCTCTCCTCTCCATCTGGCGTAGGAGAGTTGGGACATCCCAAGATCACCAGCAGTGGGCACCGTAGACTTGAAAGTTAAGCAAATTAGGTTTTCGCCAAATTTACTGCAAATCTACAAACCAAAATTAATAATTCGTCACATATAACAGGAATGACGTTTTCAATGTTCAACAAATAAACATTAAATTTTTCGCACCAAGACATCACAATATGATTTTCAGTGCTTGAGAAACATTAGATAGTTTATCAAATTGCACTTTAGTCCTCAGGATGAGATTCTTCCGCTTTTTCGAATTTTTTTTGGTATTTCAAGAATTCTGCTTTTTTGTCTTTTTCTCAAAATTCCAGTTTTGTTTGTTTGTTTGTTTTTTTACCGAAAAATTTTGCTTTTTCTTCCGTACCGCTTTCACGTACATATTAAATATTCTTCCTTGTATCTTCTCCGGCTTTCAAAAAAGAAAATTTGGGAGTGCTCAATTTAAGTGTTTAACTCCACCGTATGAACTAGCTGATATTCATCTTCTTTGGCCGATGAATTGGCATAATATTATTATATCACAAGCTCTACAAGGATGAACATTCTACCATTCAAAAGTTATATTCATGGTTAGATACCACCTTTTTGTGGGAACAAACTTCTGTGGCATATTGCAAAACAAAATTGTAATGAACATATTGAAAATAAATTATTGGAATTTTGTCATTCTTGTATATGACCAGTTATTTATTTTAAAATAAAAAATGGAACAAACAAATAAATAAATCATATAAAAAAGAAACTCCTGTCAAGTATAGCTAAAAGCTGAAGCAAAATGCAACAAAAAAGTAGAGAATAAGACATAAATAAAAAATAAACATTATTTACCTAGGCGGCTTTGAGATATGTAGTCCCTACTAACCAGGCCAGTGTAATAAACAGAGAGATACTAATGAAGACTTGGAAGCAAAAAACGTTAGCCTCTATTGAAAATAAACTTGCAGAGGATGAAACACATCCTTTATTGAAGAAAATCTCACGTTATAGGGATCAGAGATAGATAGATCTGTTACCACCAAAAGCCACAAATAAAAACTAAAGAAACCACTCTGTAACAATTATGAAATGTTTTAAATAACAGTAATGCTAATGAATCTGTCATTGTAATCCGCCAATAATATCTCGACCCTTCTTGTTTTTATAAGGTAAAATCATTGTGTTGTTATTTTTAAAAATTAATAAAAATAAAGAAATAAAATGAATTGAAACATGATGGTAGATTATTATAATTTTTATGAAGAGCTAATATTAATTTACAATGTTGCATGAAGCAAAAGAAATTATTTTGTTCCTGGTTTTATTTTATTTTTGAGCTAACTTCTATCAAAAAAAGGCTATTAAACATAATTTTCCCAGACTGTTGGGTGTATGTTGAATCTCAGATGTGTTGGTAAATGTTTTAGTTTAATTTTGTGGGCTTTTCTGATGCACCTGCTGATGTGTTAAATTTTGTTGTTAACTTTAATGAATGATTTAATAATATTCTTTCTATTTATACATACTCAATTATAAATAATTAAGCATCATTATAATAACATTTTCATCATGTTATGTTCTTATTTTCTTGTTTTAGTTTCTTAAACATCTTCTGATATAAATTATGGTACAAAATGTTTGTCATGTGATGATTCTTTTCAGTCTTTGCTTTTTTGCCACACCATCTCTGGTCCCATATTGAATTTAAATCACAGCGTGCTTTTATCATTTGATTAACCTTCAAGTATATTTGATTTGTTCTCATCATTTTAAATGACCTCAATTTTCTTTAGAGATTAGAGGTAAATCAAAATTTTCTTCAGCACTAGAAAAATAAATAATTTGAATTATAAATTTATAACCCAGTCAAATTTCTATATGGATTTTCTTGTGTAGATATAGAGTAAATTAGTTAGATGGTTTTGGAGGAGTTGCAGTCTTTAATAATCTGTATAAACTACAATTTTTATTTCAAGCCAATTATGTTATTAATCAATGAAAGGATATTTTTTTAAACCTTTAAAGGATGAACTTAATTTCAAGTCATAGCCAGGTGTTAAAATCTTTAAAAGCAAACTATCCTGGAAAAGGACAACAGATAAAATAAAGAAAAATGTGTAATAAGCTACTATATTCAAGAAGGAAATTGCCCTGTCATAATTCATCAGCTTATTGTATATTCAGAAAGTGTGATTCGTAACTCACAAAGTGCGCTTTTTTTACCTTTTTAATTAATCGAAGCACATAAAACCTAGTTAACTAGAATTTGTGGTTTACTGCAAATTCAGTGTTTATTTTGAAATAATTTGTACTGTAAATTCAAAAACATACCTACCAAGAAATAGTAGCAAAGGAGATTTTTTTTTGCAACAGTATTTCAACAGAGACTGCGCTTTTTCTTTTTGCTTTTCCAATAGTCAGTGATACTTAGCAAAATTAAAAAATAATTTTGGTATGACAGTATTACTGGCAATATTGTCTCACTGTGGCTTAGAAGCACACATGCCTTAAACTCACAGGCAAATATTCCGATGAGTGGGAGTGTTCCACAAAAACAGGCAGCCTTCAGCAAAGAGTTTTGAATCTGTTTTTCACCAAAAGGACGCCAGAGAGTGGCAGATCGTAGGAATGATAAAATAAATAGGAAGTTCATGGCTTGATGAAAAAAATCATTGTTCAAAATGGTTTCCACCCATGAAGGTTCAGTTAAACGGGTTGTAATGGCATTGATCTTTGAATAAGGGCATGAAAAGCACTTAATTTTAAAAGCACAGATAAATTAGATATATAGAAATATGAATTTCTTCTTAACATTTATTTCAATTTGTGAAAATCTTTAATCTTATTTTCTTTCTGTGTTTTAGCTCATATACAAAGCATTTGGTGCTGTGCATGGAAAAAAGGACAAACAAGATGAATTGCATCATTGTAATCCAGAAGATGATATGGTGAAGTTCTAAAATGGTACGATCATGAATTCTTGTAATGTTTTCAACCACTTTTGCACTATTTGCAAAATTTACTCATCGTATGCAAACAAATATGCTATATTAATTAAATATTAATGATTGTATTTTTAAATTCTGGCTATGAGATTCAATTTAGTTGAGAAAATCATCATTTTTCTACTTCAAATGAATAAATCTCATGTCAACATAGATTTTGATTTTAAAAATATATCAAACATAAATACATTCTTCATTTTGAACATTATTGATTTTAACAAGGTGTTGTAGTTATTCGTTATTTACTTAAATGCACATTTATTGAACCTTTCAAACTCACAAACGTGACTAGAATGTGATCTAGCCGTTGGCGTAACGGAAGTCGACAACTAAACTTGGGGGCTGTTAAAATAATGAAATGTGTCTTTAATTTGAAGAACATCTGGAAACTAATACTGTTTCCATCATTTCTCTTGTAGATGAAGAAAAGCGATCTCTCACGCTTTTGAAGGTCAAGTACTAGAGTTGTATCATGACACATTAATGAGGAAGGCTCAGTAGAACAATTATTTTTTCATTTTAAAATTTATTGCCTTGCCTACTATAATGAAAAGATACTTAATATTATGCTTTTTGTATTTCTTACTTAATATTTTTTATTTGTATAAGAATTCTCAAATTTTAAAATAACAGGTACTTTTCTTACCATAATGTCTGAAACTGATTTTCTTTGTTTTTAAATAAAAAAAAATAGCTTTAGTATTTTAATGTGATTCTCAAATTTATTATTTGATTTTGGGTTAAAGGAGAAGATTTTTTTTTTTGTGATGTGAGCTTGTAACTCTATTGCTCAATCTCAAATGGAAAATTGTGTATAGTTGATTCTGCTGGCATTATGATGAAGTGAAATATGAGGTTTTACGCAGATTATTCTTGCATTCGTAGATTAAATGTTCATAAACTTTCTTGAAGATCATACACTTTATTAAGAGAACAAAGTTATTATTACAATAATAGCCTAGACTGTCTCATTGATCCCGTAATGCGTTCTCGATTCAACAATAAAATTTTGTATATAGTTTAGCATCACAGATGTTAACAAAGATTTATTTCATTGTTAGAGCACCTAAATTAAAAGTAATTAAATTTAAAAAGTAATTGTGTTCCTGTTAATTTCTTAAATTTATAGCTCTGTGTAAATAGTGAACAAAATTTACATTGATTCAAATTTATCTCGCTACATCAATAGTTCTTCTGAGAAATTTTAAATTATATTAATCATAATATTTCACTACTTCATTTGTATAGAAAACAGTAAGCATCAATGGTATGCGGGTCAAAAGGTGATATGGTTTTGGATGCCACAATTCTGGATTTATTTATTGCAATTGTGATGATATAATTTGATAATATTTTTTGGCAACATTTGAATCATAGGCAAGCTTTTGTTTTGATTTGCAAATAAAAAATAATATTTTGCTAATAATTATTATATATGATTAAAATATTTCCACAAAAAATGAAAGATGTTTTGTTTTCAATCACTGCCAAACATTTTCTGCATAGGCATTCATTTCTAAAACACACGTCAAATCACTCGGAAATATCTGAATGAAGAGGGCAATTTCCACCATATCTATCAAGCAGACGGGTGATTTTCTAGTTTAAAGATAAAATAATACTATTTACATGCTGTTAAGTAAAATAAGGTCTACATGAACCACCTTAATCAGAATCCATCTTCAGCATGAATCTTTAGTCTGCCTTCTTCTAATATTGTTGTAGGATTTTCAAGTACAGTTCAATAATTGCTTTTCCATGATGTGTGCCATCTAATGCAGAAAGTATTCTTAAATTAGATATGTCGTTGGGGCCCTAGCATAAATAAATGATAAACATATGAATACAATCATCACTTTATTATTATTATTGTCTTTACTTCCAAAATTTCTCTAATGTGACAGAAAATGTTTCTGGAAAATTGTTAATAAAGCACTTTTTTTTGTTATTTTCTTTAATAGCTAATATGAGTTCTTTTTAAAAGTCACTACTTTCCATTATTTTTAAAGAGCACTACTAATTCTATTTTAACTCCAAAATATGCTTTTTACTATATAAAATCTCCTTCGAAATAACTAGTGATATATATATATATTTTTTCAGCGTTTCTAGTTCTTGGGACAGTCAGTATATGCTGTGGATTGTACTCTGGTCAACAGCTGAGTGGGGCTGATGCAGTGACCTGGTAATTTGATGCTTGTGTTTCCATTTATATGATATTCATTTTGAATTTCTTTTATACAATTTGTATTTGCAAAAAATAGCATGAATCGGTTTTATAATTTAATGTTTTCATGATGGAGCAGTTTTGTGAATCTTGTCCAATTAACGTTTGATTTGCCTAAATTCAGAACTTGTAAATAGCCCTAAAAAGAGTAATTAATCTACTAGAAAGCAGTCACATTCTCACAAATCTGCATGTAAATTATATTTCACTATTAAAACTTCTCCTGGGTTTTATTACTAACAAATATATATATCAAAGTCAAGAGAAAACTGCAATAAATGCTGAAATGTCTGAGAAACTGTAGTTAATCTGCAAAAGCGATAGATGCTCATCAGGGTAAGTAAAACCTACACGGTAAATCATTGTGAATAGTGAAATTATGGCGTTTTCTTTAACAGCAAGCCAAGTATATGTGCCAAAACCATCGTCCTTTTACCTTGAACACAGTGATAAACCAAGAATTGAATGAAATACCACAAATATTAGAAATAATTTTACGGTTCCAAACAAAAGATGCAGACAACGGAGTTATAGATTTTCATTACCCCGATGGTTACACTATACTACTGGATTAACTACAATCATTTGTTTCAACATTTATTGATGGCGACATCACTTGATATATTTTTCCACAAATCTTGAATGGTATTATTGCTTAATTCTGCCATGCTTATGTGTTACATTTATATTATTTATCCTCCTGCCATATATTCCCTTGTTTAGTTTTCTCTATAAGAACTCGCTTTTTTCAACACCGCTAGATTTTTATTCCGGACATTTTGTTTTATGAATGTTTATGTTGTATATGTTGCTTATAATTCTGCTTAGATTTTGTTTATTTGTTATTTATATATATATATATATAACAGTGAAAGAAAATATTTAAAATATACAAAACTTTAATGAATGCGCATAATAAGAAAGAAATGTCTCATTCTTTTTATATAAAAACATCTTGAATCAATTGCCACAAACTTTGCTTATAATTCCAAAACACCAGCATTCCTGTGTGTATGTTATCCATTCCTGAACGCGATTTTAATGGGTCTTTCAAAGGAGATAGAAAACAATTTCTATACTGAAGATATTTTAGAGTAATCTCTAGGCTGGCTTTCCATGTTCTGAAGCGCCCAAATTTTATTCTTTTAAACGTACTAATTATTATTTCTATCTGATTATACATTGGATGTGTCGAAAGAGTAATTAACTTCGAAACTACAGAGTTGATTCATTGCCTCAAAAATCTGAGTGAATTTTCTCCTCACAAAAACAGAAATTGAATTGTCACGCTTCTTTACAAATTGTAGTGATGCTCTGAGCACCATGGTTCCCTGAACAATGTCAAGAAAAGAAAGGAACTACATTTTCTAAAAAAAAATTCTACCCAGGTGCCTTGAAAGTCACTTGATCCCAAGTTTCCTGCCTAACGGTTTGAGGCGATATGCCTAGGGAAGTAAAATTTGATTATGAAGCTTTAAAGTTTAACAAACTGCTTAACTTGGGTTACTGCTAACATTGCACTCGTTTTTCTTTTAATATTTCACATATAAACATTTTGAAACATCCAGTTTTCTTTGAGTGTCCTACTGGAGATGCATATATCATCAAGTAATGTATTTATCATATAAATGCAATCAAAAGCTTCTGCTCATAATTTTTTTCTCTTGTTTTGGCTGGAAGAAAAATTTATGCATATTTTTACATTAAACTGAAATTTTGAATGAGGAAATACATAGAACGTTTATAAATGCTGTGGCTTCCAAAGTAAACTTATGGTACTAATGTAACTTTTAAGGCATTTTTATTTGATCATTTTTTTCTTTATTTGCCATGAAAGCGTGTATTTAGCATGTCTTGAATACTTTTTAATCTCCAAACCTGTTTTTTTCTCGTTGATGTTGACAGTGGACATTCCTCCTAAACAAGTAATATTACCAGTAAACACGCTGGTAAACTGAATTTTAAATGGTGTTGCTGAACATGAAACTTGAATCATTTTTAGAAACTAAGAAATTTACTCTCTAAGTATAGCTTTGTAAGTATCTACTTTTGGAATTTTAAAGTGCTTGGAATCTTTAAAATGTATAGTGCAATTTACTACACGAAACAAATATTTCAAAATATTTTCTATTGTTTATCCTTCATATTAGTCTGCTTTATACTATATTCAATAATATATTTTATATTCATTTTTAAATTCACGATTTATCAATGCAAATATTTATGAGGAAGATAAACTAATTAGTTATTATCAAGAATACCAAACAATAGGAATCTATACATTAGGCGTTCTTGTGTATAGGGTATCCTGCCAAATATTGTATACTCACTTTTGCATTTAGATAACGAATTCATAAATAAGAATAAAGCTAATAATAACTTGAATTAATTTATGCAAAGTATAATTTTATTAAGTTGTCATAAATGTTTGAATTTGACCTTACACCAGAAATTGTTGATAAAATGACCCCACAAACAGTTCTAAGTATGTGCTATAATTGGTTTGGGCACATTTATTAATGGACGCTCCTCAAAACAATGACTGTAGCTGATTTTGACATACCATCTAGAGTGGGAAAAAAACCTACTTTTTTTTTTATTTAACCAAAAAACCGCTTTTGTGTCATTGTTTCGTTAACTGATTTTTTTCATTTATTTTTCTCCGTTATAACCTATTTTTTAAATCCTATAACCGGTAAAAAAAACCAGATCGAAAAAAAAGATAGGCTCAATTTTAGATTCTATTGACCAAAATTTACCGCTATGGCTTGAATTTCACCCAGCCAATCAGTGACAACTAGCCTTTGAGAGAGCGTTCGTTGATTGGAAAAATTACTGGAAAGAATTCATGAACAGATAAATATTGACCAATGATTGATTTCTTTTGTGAAAACAATATTAATAAATAATTTGTCTAAAAATAGCGTTTGTTATTTATAAATAAACAACGAAAACCGTTATTTCATCAATATTTTACTACATTATAAACTACTTAGGTTAAACCGAGAAAACCTGAATAAATCGTGAAAACCGGTTATTTTTTTTATAGCCGAACGCGGCATT